>PNEQ01014940.1:0-69637 GCA_003012365.1 Medauroidea extradentata
TGGCCCTTTATTGTATATGTGGTGGGCAGTTGACACGATTTGAGAGTGTGTAAATTTGAACTGTGCGCATTTAGCACGAAGCCCAATTGGATGTATGCTTAACATTGTAACGTCTTGTAAATTTGAAAAAGTACCTGAATATATTGGTGATTAGTGATTTTGCCCGAGTTTTCTTTGTTCAAGAATGCTGTTGACAAACTTTAACCTTGCAGCCTACATCTATAAGAATAGGTAGGAGTTTTGCTGAGTCTTGCCCTGTTTGTGTGAGCTTATCCGTGGGGTTAAGCCTTCGGAGTGTTTGTTTTTCGAGGCCTTCAGCTGAATAGAGAGCATATTGGGCCATTTAACAGCTCAACAATACCTTTATGAATGCTTAAATATGTGGTCTAAAAATTTAATTATGTATTTGGTTGTTTTAAGAAGACAAGAAAATATATTAACTTAAAAATAAAGTAGTTTGTGAAATGCAAATAGGTTAGCCTTGGTAGAGAGAAATTTCAACTCAAAGCATTTGAAAAGTTATTCAAGTGAATTTTGATTGAATCTAAAAAAAAATTGAACTGAGTTAATTGCTTACATCCATTAGATTGCAGCCTGGCTAACCTCAGGTGATTGAACATCATGGTCATATGACCAGAAAATCCAGGACAACTCTAGAAGGTTACTGTAAATGCCTACAATAAGTGTGTAACTATCTATCACAGCCATACAGTATATTTTCAAGTGCTTAAACGTGTGCATGGATGTCGAAACACTTAAATCACCATAGTGTGCTACCACGAGAAATCTTTTTTTTTTTTTTTTCATTAATTTTCAATGTTCTATAGGTCATTCGGAATAAAGTGAGCACTAAAAGATTTAACCTTTGCAAAAAATCACTAGCCATTATTGCATATTAGTCAACATTAACAATAATAGTTACTTTATTGTTTGTATGATTAGTAGCGAATTATTGCAAGTAGTTCGCATATTTTCTTATTTGAATAGAGCATTAGTGAAAGAGTATCAAATGCAATCGACCTCTCTGTATTCCATATAATTTTTATTATTTATTTATGATCTTATTGACATACCTACTGACTGTGTAGTTTGAATTGATTAGCACCACCACAAAGTGATGCAACCGTCCACTGAATTCAAAACTGTTGTTGACACATTGCCGCTAATGCTCGCGGCGCCACAGACGTAGTTCAAAATTCCATCGACAGGTGGCACCCGAGTTAGGTTTTTGCCGCTTGAAGCAAGTTGAGTAATGAGTGTGTTTGTCCGTTGTATTATAAATATGGGTTTCTGACGAAAACATTCAAAAGTATTAGAAGTAACTGTATATGCGTATCATTGCTAAATGATGTGAAGTCATTAGTAATCTGTAATCTGTTATGTTTAATCTGTTATGTTTTACGATCACCAGCCTGAGCATATTGAATTATAAGTAGCATTTTTTTTCTGTTTTACGCATTAAGAAAATACGTCATTTATTGTTTTTGTTAATTGCATCGTCGTTCATGGCAGTATGCTGAACGAAACATGAATTCTTTAATTGTGTGTCTACTGTGTGTTTATAGTGACAGTTTAGAATTACAAATTAATATACTATGCATGCATTTACGAGATAAGTAACGGCAACAGTGTGTGACGAAACCAATTAGAGTCAATGCAGAGAAAACAGTGTTATAAAATGTTAACTCGCAGGTATTTATAACTAAGATTATTGAGTATAGCATATACACAGCGCCCGTTAATTTAATGAGATGTCATAGATAACATTTATTGCAGCAGTAAAATATAAATGTAAAAATTGTACAAGCCTATGTAAATAAAAGCACATGGGAATGTTTATGTTTACATGCAGTGGAATGATACAAATTGGTGTAAAATAGAAATTAATCAGGGCTTTTTTGAGTGCTCACTTTATCCCGAATCACCTATATAAATATTTTAACTAATTAAAATCTATTTTCCTTGTAATAAGCCCTAAGTTTTTTCATACGAGCACCCTGGAGAGCAACAGTACTGCCATCTCTTGTATACTTTGCACAAAACCCCAACCATCCATGAATTATTTGCCAACTACGCGCACCCTGACCTGGTTCAGCCCCACCTATTATTTAGTGTAGTTGTCATGGCGGGGTGTGAACCATTCCAAATCCCAACTGCCAAATTTATAATTAATTTTATGTTCAGAATGTGAATAGAGTATGTAAATACATTTTAATTTCATTCCACGTTTAATATGAGTTACGTTACTTATTTACGATTATGAGAAAGTGGCGTAACAAACATGGCAAGCGAAAAGTGGAAGCATTAAACAATTGACATGTTTAACATCTGAGATATTTCAATTAAATAAGTAAACAAATAACTTGATTTTAACATTTAGTTTTCCTAGTTGTTTACACAAATTTAAAAAATATTCAGCACATGAATCTGAGTAATGTCCATGGTATTATGAAGACAGAAGGAAAATTGTAAACAGAATTTTAATTTCAATGGTGTTTTTGGTGAGAACCAGGTAATGAGAATCAACAAATATTTTAGAAATTAATAATTGGGTAATGAACCAGAATATTTTGGCTCTTTCAATTCCATAATAATATATATATATATATATATATATATATATTACTGTAATCTTATATAACAAATTCAGCAAAAATTAGATCAGATACAACACAAAGAACATAAACAAACAGACAGTGTGTAGAGCCGATAAATTACCAGAACAATTAAACTCTGTAAAGACTATTAAGAAACATTAAATTACTGGGTTGGAGACCTGGTTACATACACAAAACTGGAGGACCTAAATTTCACAGATGTTAGACAGGGTAAACCAACATGAATGACAGAAGGAAACTGAATGTTAGATCCCTTACAGGAGCTTGTCATGAAATTTTTAAAGCTGAAATCTACTCTTTGCCTTCAAGCAGGCTGTGAAAATTGGAAAAAATTAGGTAGTATATATGAGCATTAGTATATCTGTAAGCGAAACCAACAGCAAAACGAATGGCAGTCGTGGTCTCACCTGACTGGCCGTACTTCTAAGAGTTGCTATTGTATGTGCGTAGTGACTGTTCACATTTTTTTACTAATTTTTTTTTAAATCATCACAAACAATTCCACATGCTTAACATTCAATGTTTTACTGGCTGAAAACATTCTGATTACTCATAATAAATGATGATTCCTTTATTTTAATTGGGCATGTTTCTACACTAAATAAAGTGGAATTTTCTCTTCTGTTTTTAAGGATGTCATAATCATTATTTATTTTACTAAATAAACTAGTTGTATGAAACACATTCAGTTAAATAGTAAACCAAAGAGTTGCGCACACATTGGTAGAACAACATACTACCCCATTTTTCTCAAAGCAGGAGATGTTAACACTCCACAACTCTCCTCAGGCTTCATGTCTTGCTTAAAGAATCTTGCGCTTATGCTTTACCATCTTTTAAAGATGATATTATTTTTAGTTCAACAATTTGAAATATCAATTTTCAACTGTGCACACCTCCATTATAAGTAACTGTACTACAGATTTGTAATGATTTATTTTTCGTTTCACAAAGGAAATAACCAAACTATGTTTTTTACACCTACTAACAGAACCACCTTGTATGTATGTTCTAAAAAGTAGCATTAGATATTTCTCAATTGTTTAATTTTCTCACCTGCAGTCACAAGAATTCTATGTTCTATTTTCTTTACAAACCGATCAACATACTTGAACATAAACTCTACAGGGAATGTACAAACAACGTATCCATGATTTAAAGTTTTTCATTTTTAATTGTAGGACAATAAACAACATTAACTGCATCCTGAAAAATAGAAGTGTTTTCAATTTTGTGTACATTTGCTGAAAGAAATTTCAAACAATATAAAGGTAAAGTTTTGCCAAGATATGTTACTTCAAATTCTATGTAAATAGCATAATGTTATTACTGCTTTGAATTTTGTGTGACTAATAAAAAATGAACGCAACAAACGCCAAGGAAAATATGTTGACACAATGGCCAACTCTTCTTTGGTGACCGCCCATCTCATCGCCTCTAGTGCACGCCACTCAACTGGTATCACTCTTACACTGAGGACTCCTCTTACATACACTCAAAGAATAAAGTGACATATTTCATGCTGGATTTACATGCATTTGTTAAAGCGGGTTTTACTTTTAATCCTTGAGCAAATTCAGGGATCAAATAGAATTATATGTTTAACGTATGTTATCTTATCTCTTATCTAAAAGTCTTAAACGTGAAAAGTGAATCAGCAAAATTATCTCTTCAAACACAAAGTAATGTCATTTCACAAACAGTAAACTAAATATGTTGAAAGTAATAAAAAATTGTTTAAGTTAAAAAATAATAACAAAATCCATCTGCATTTCAGCGTTAGTAAAGCTCAATTTAAGTTAAAAAATAATCATACACCTCTCCAGTATATACTCATTTTCTTGCATATTTTTGCTAGAAATGGCACAACAAAGAATTCTTCGGCCCTTAATACCTACATGGTTGTAACATTCTGTATGACAGTTATTAAGAAAATCCAGAATACCCCCATAGCCGAGCAATACACGATTTTTATACTAAAGTGTTACACAGCTATCACGGGTGTTGAACTCCCAGAATGTCGCACAAATTCATTGCCATCTGCCCTATTGTCTATGCAAATTGAACCAAAATCAGATAAGACTAACTTTAAGGGCTTTCCTGCATGACAAAATATAACACTTGCAGAAAATACATTTTTACATCAGCAGAAAATAAATTTTTACGTCTGCAGAAAATACATTTTTACATCAGGAAAAAAGCTTCTGTCAAGGCAAATACACACAAATCTAACAGTGCCAATGATCTACTTATATACAACTGCTATTTTTTCAACTTCCGATGGAATATAAACAAAAATGGGAATGAACTGTCAATGCTAAAAACTTAAAAAATTACCTCAAACTGACCGCCTCATAAACCAAAACTTAATTTTAAAACTACTATCAGAATACCAAAGGAAAGAATTAGATGCTCACAAAATAAATTCAGTATGGAGTGAACAAATTAATGCTTTCAGATACCCAGCAATCAAATACTTTCGGTTAAGCTTTACATATCAGCAGCTAAACGATGCATGGAAATCAACACACAGTCAACAGGCAACAGTTTAACAATGATAACAGCAAACAAGCAACTACACTTCAGAGTCATACAAAACAAACAAATAGAGCAAAGAACAGCCCCAAAAGATTACATACGAAGCATAAAATTAACTCCAGATAATTGGTTATGTACAATAGTGACCTTGAAAGAAATTTTAAATACTCTGAAAAGTATAAAACATAAAAAAACGCAACAAAAAAAAATGGGCACATAAGAAAGAATTTTACGTTTTTAACATTTTTGTTCTGGTGTGTGAACAGCAGCAGAAAAAGCATAGCACGAAAAAACCTCTTATAGGTGCTTGTCATTAGCATGTACTGGAATACAAACTCATCTTGTTTAACTTTATATTCATGAGATTAATCTGATAATTTTACAATAATAGCTAATAAAGGAATTGTTATAGCACAGGGGGAGACACCAAAAAAATATATAAACATTATGATTTGCAAGACTGTATAATGCTAATATACATTTAAAGAATGAACTCACGTTATCTAAAACATAAAGTTAAGAGCTTACATCTGCTGTAAAATGATTTTTGTGATACTAACATCATGTCTGCTTTAAAATATAGTAAACTCCCAATTAACCATATTACTTGAGACTAAACAATAAACCAATACGTGAATATGTATTAAAAACATAGCTAATCAAATTTACATATATTTACTGTTAATAGAAATATGACTTAGACAAACACTAAAAATTTAATTTTCCACTCAATTAAAAATATGTTCTTTAGTGCATAGTATTCACAAATAGGGGTTTTAATATTGTAACCCTGGATTTCTATGAAACAACATAAAAAGCTAAAAATAAAAAAAAAATAAATTATGAAATGTGGCACAGCTCACACAGTAGCAGGCAACATAATTTTGGCCACCCCTGGAGATTACAACAGGAGTTACTGGCTACTGACAAAAATACTCTGACCTCAAGCTGTCATTTCTCTCTGGCTGCTTGTGTAGATTACAGGAGGCGAGAGAAAAGCTAGCAAACACAGTGGCTCCAAAGCCAACAAAGCACAGTAAACACAGTTTTATTTACAGTTTATTTTATTTTTGTTTCGATTTACGTCTTGTAGACAGCAAGGTCATCACCAACCATTACACACAACTTGACACAAGGACAGAAAATAGGAAATTAGTCAACAGGGCCTATGTTAAAGAACGATCACTGGGTTTAACTGGAGCGATTTCAGAAAACCATGAAAAACCAAAATCTTATTAGCCAGAGCCAACTATCGTTAATGTCTGCCATCCTGTGTCATAGCAACACTAAGACACAATATAACTGAGTGATTGAAAACTTTTGTGTATATTACTTGATTAAATGAAAGTGACAGTCAACTTTCTTCAATTTCTTTGTCTGCAGAGATATTTCAATCACCTTATTCTTGAAAACTCTTGTTGCATGGCCACGAAATAGACTATTATGACTTGACGCAACATCCATGACAAATTATACTACAATTAGATGAGCCATGCTGCCGTCTTGGTTAAAGCGCAACTGACGAGACGACTCGCAGACACGCCAGTGCTGCCTAGTAATAGGCAGTCAAGTGTACCAAATAACAAAGCAGCAAATTGGGACACTGAAATGGTCTTGTGCTGGTAAATCATATTCAGTTAAAAGAGTTTATACAAAGACTGTGCATACTAAGTATGTCTTTATTAAGTAGGCTATTTAGTCTTAAAAAATTACCATTTAAAATAAAATATGTTTATAAAAATTCAAATGTTTAAACACCTCTTCAAAACAAAACTTTTATTAGCAGGCACACAATTTCCTTCTGCCTACTTAATAGAGGTTGAGAATGCATCCATCACAATATCATACTGTGTGACAGTCTCCCTTCTATTCTCATCCTCCTCTTCCCACTCACCACAGGTTCAAAAAATTTGTCATCTCTAAAAACCTGGTTCTGCACTGCCAGTCAACCATATGTGTGCATTCATTGTCTATAGTCAGGTTGTCTGCTCTAGCAACAATTTGTTTCAAATATCGTCTCTTGCAGCCTACGCAGTTTTATACACAGGATGTCTGTGCTTAACGTTTAAAACTCTCTGTAGTGACGTAGAGGACATTCAGACAAGTATTTTTTATGTAGGACACTTGGGGGAAATCGGACGGGAAATACCTTAAATTTGGTGACGAAGATTTAATATGATGTCAGACCTGCATCACGTCGTAGTCGTCAGTTAGCAGCTCAAAATATAGGGCAGGCACAATTGCAACGGTTCCCCACATCATCATGATGTCAGCATTGCTCAGTGCATGTTTTGAAGTCAGCCTTCCGGGTTCGAATCTTGGTCCCATCCATTGTTCTTATTCCCATTTTGTTCTCGTTCTTTAGAAGATAGTGTGGTAGCTTTGACTCACACGAACAAGGAAAGAGAGGTGGCAGTCGAATGCAGTCCTGTGTGGGCGTGTGTGTGTTTGCGTCTTTGTTTGGTGTTGTCAGTAGTGCAATTAGTAGTGCAACTGTGAATCGACTGTACAGCGAAAGCTTTGTTGGTCATAGTGCTACCACAAAAGAACAGGTTTACTTTCAATGAACAGGCAGATATGCATTTGTGTTTTGGTGCTGCAAATTCAAATGCGCTCGCAGCTCGGCGTCTGTAGGCAGAAAGATTTCCGCAGCGTGTTTTACCGAGCCATGTCTATTTTTCGACTGTCAATCGTTGACTACATGAAACTGGCTCTGTGCAAGTAAGTAAACACGTGATGATGTTTTGTATCCAAACGTGCCGTTATGTCGGACAAAAAACCTAATTTACATAACATTTCCTTAGGCTCATCGAGAACGTGGGGCTCGCCAACCTCTCCCCAACGTGGTCCAGGAGGCAGTGTTCCAGCGGGTCGATAACGACCCTTGCACCAGCACCCGTCGCATTGCTGGACAATTAGGTATTTCGAAAACGGCTGCCTGGTCGGTATTGAAGGGCAATGGATACAAGGTGTATCACAAAACCACAGTTCAGAAGCTTAACCCAAGGGACTACCCCCTTCGAGTCCTCTTCTGCGAGCGATTCTGCGAAGAATCTCTTCAAAATCCCGAGTTTCCCTCACTGGTATTGTTTACTGACGAATCCAACTTCAATGAAAATGACACTTTCAATTCCAAATATTATATCCATTGGGCTGTGAACAATCCGCATAGTGCGTACAAACGTGGCCGACAAGAAAAGTTTAAAGTTAATGTCTGGGCAGGTATTTTAGGAAATCATTTAATAGGTCCCTACATTTTACCAGAGAGACTAACGAGTCCTAACTACCTCGTGTTATTAAGAGACATCATACCGGAGCTGCTTGAAGATGTTCCTCTCGAGGTGCAAGCAACCATGTGGCTACAACATGACGGGGCGCCAGCACACAGTGCACTACTGGTACGAAACCACCTGAACCTTATGTACCCTGGTTGGTGGATCGGGCGTTTCGGTCTAATTCCCTGGCCTGTGAGGTCACCTGATATCAATCCCTTGGATTTTTTCTTCTGGGGCGCAATGAAGGAATTAGTGTACAAAACCCCTGTACAGTAGAAGACGAATAAGATCTTGTTGCCCGCATTGCCGCCGCAGCATTGGAAATCTAACAACAGCAAGGCATATTTGCCCACGTACGTCAATCAATGGTTCAGCGTTGCAACGCCTGCATTGCTGCTAACGGTGCTACCTTTGAGCAATTGTAAATAATCGCGAGACAGACATTTACTTTTCAGTTCGGGAACATTTTTATTTATGTTATGGTAGTTGAAACTGAGTTGTTCAGACGCGGCCTAATGTTGGCTGTGGAAGTGTTATTGTTTAATAATTGATATAAAAACGTTACCGATGTTTACACTTCATCTTCTTCTTTTTTACAACAGCCTTTAACGTTTCTGTACAATTCATGAAAGAAGTAAACAAACGTTACACGAACCAAAACCTTATTTTGATATGAAACGCAAAAGCGTCGTTTCTTTGCACAACTAAAACAATGAGACCACAATGCAGGGCTTTGCAAACATACCAAACATAAAATCACATTCCATCACAATAAGACATGAATTTTTGAAGGGACCAAGATTCGAACCCGGAAGGCTGACTTCAAAACATGCACTGAGCCATGCTGACATCATGAAGATGTGGGGAACCGTTGCAATTGTACCTGCGCCATATTTTGAGCTGCTAACTGACAACTACGACGTGACGCAGGTGTGACATATTAAATCTTCGTCACCAAATTTAAGGCATTTCCCGTCCGATTACCCCCAAGTGTCCTATATAAAAAATACTTGCCTGAATGTTCTCTACGTCACTACAGAGAGTTTTAAACGTTAAGCGCGGACACCCTGTATATAGACACACTGTAACGGGGGTGGAGTGTTGCTATGAGGATGATGTCCCTGTTCACGGCGCCAGATGTAAGGAGGTTGGAGTGCTCATGTTGATGTCCGGAGTTGCGTTTGTTGGTGTTCGTCAATGCGGTTTCTTATTCTGGAAGTTCTCATTGCCGTTGATGGGGCGGAAGTTTGCCCTAATGCTCAGTGGTGACATTACTAGGTCGTTAAAAAAAATCATACTACAACTAGAACAGTGCTGATGATATTTCCAAGTGATAGTTTGATTAAAGCTGGAAATACTTGCTAATAAAATACAATTCGAAATACCAGCTCAACTGCATGTCTTTATATTTTTCAGTAAGGTTCATGCTTAAAACATGATTTTGCCGCAAGATACAGTTCCTTTCATAATTCTAGACTCCTGGCTTCAAAACAATGAGAACAACGAACTTTAGTTTTTTTATCGACAGAAGACAACAAAAGAATAAACTTTTTTTCTAGGCTGTTTGGCTACACACTGCCGCAAGTTCGCCACGAAATAGCAACGTCATCACAACATACAAGTGATCTGACTACACAATGAAAACTGCAAAGGCGAAGCATTCATACATTACTAGTTTCATCCTTTTCTTTCTACCATACTACAGAAGTTACATTGATTCTTGTATGTACATTAACGAAGATAATAGAGAAAATGCCAACACTGGCAGTCTATCCAGTTGTGCCAGCACCCCTTTGGTTTCCATGCGCAGCCCCACTTCCTAACCGCGACTTCACACCGTCTGCCCTCTCCAGCCATCTTTTCAATACCCTTCACTACATCAACACGTCCGTTCCCGACCGACGACACAACTAGACTCCCGTTCGTGGCGAACGTGCGCTGTTGCAACCACATGGCCGAGTGATACACCAGGATCCAACTTCCTTTAAATAACAGTCCGTTGAGATTTCTATCGACCGAAAATTATGTAAAACAGTTACAGATAAATTTGCACAACCTTCTATTGTACAATAACAGCTAAATATTCATTAGTTTATTAGTTGGGGATATGGTGAGTCATCAATCTATCGCAGATCAGCACCTTCTCGGAGTTTTGTTGCGCCCGTGGACAATGGCCTAACCACCAGCAGCTCTAGCTGCATTCCAACACATCTCTGTACGTGCATCTAGGCGTCTGCACTCTGACCTGCCTGCCAGATAAATCCCATTCCAGAGGAGGCGAGTTCAGAGACTACTTGAAATTTTCAAAATCCAAAGAAGGAAAAATAAAAGAAAAAGTTACTTAGAAAAGGTGCTTGAAATTAAATGAGCTTTAAAATGAGTCCAAACACAATATAAATCAGATAAAATTGTCACGTAAAATTTAATGCTTTTATCTTGCCTTAACAGTTAAATTGAAATTATGAACAAAATTTTACTGTTCATTTCTGTTCTAGCTACCCCAATTAAAGTGTTGGATCCCGCCGTATACATCCATACACTTGGTTAAGTTGGCCAAGTTAAATTGAAGAAAAAAAATTAAATTATTGTATGATAAGAAGTCAAGTATGGGCTACGTGCCAGTGCACATCACAACACACACACCCACACACCCACCCCCACACACCCACACCCACACATGCACACACACACACCCACACACACACCCCCACACACCCACCTACACACACACACATATATATATATAAATACACATATAGCTAATATCAGCACTGAATGTTTCTTGGTATCAATGTCTCATAAAGCCATAATTTCCCCAATAAGTAAACAACCACTTTCTCAGTTAAAATTTTCCTGTCATTTAAAAGGGGAAAAGCCACAACTTTAAAAATTTTCCTTTCAAACGTTTGAGGAAACCTAGTAAAAAAAATTTTGCAGTGGATTGTGAATGTTAGAATACAATTCTGGTCCATGGGTTGTGAAACTTGTGTAACATTTGAGGATAAAAACTTTATACTGAACCAAAAAAAATTTTTAATTTCAAATATTTTTCAGGGTGACTTTTTACAACACTTTCAACTTCATGAAATATTTTTCACCAATTGTACAAATAATGTGTGGAACCATGTGTAAATGCTGACTTAAGTCAAAAATGCTCATCTTTGGCAGGGTGGCCACTCATTACAACAAAGAAAATTCCCTGATTATTCTCTGATTTCCCTGATTTTCGCAAGTATGAAAACAACATTTTGGCGCTTTGTTCAACACATTTTTCAATGAAAATAAATATTTCACGTCCTTTGTGGCATTACTGCCAGTGAACTTGACAAAATATTCAGCATAAATAACTACGAACTAGACAAAGAAGCTTAATCACACATCCATGACGGTAAGTTTTTTGATAAGAATGCTATAATGCTCTCAAAACTCTATTATATTCCTTCCTATGAACAAGGCATGAAAATTCCCTGAAATATCTCAGATAAACCAAAAATTCCCTGATATTTCCAGGTGGCCACAATTTCCCTGATAATTCCAGGTTTTCAAGGTTTTCCAGGAGGGTGACCATCCTGGGTTTTCGTAATGACCAAGGAAGTTAACACTTTTGAAGGCTATGTGTTGTTTTGCCATTCCAATCAAAAACATGTAAATTTGATGCATATAACATGCATTTTAACACTGCATTGAACAATGCCTACAGTGATTTTGTCCTTACAAGTCAGAGGGACTTTCGAATGTACAAGATTTTCTCACCAGAAAGATGTGAGGTACATAGTGGTTGTTATACCATTCTACAAACAAACCACTGAGGATCAATGTCAGTCAAACAAGGGGTGGGATGGGAGGATAATCGCAGTGGCTGTAAACAATTTGACTTTTGTGGCTGTTATGTGACCTCATTAGAATGAAACCAAGCGAGGTGGCACAACAGTAACACATTGGACTCGCATTAAAAAGGACTCTGGTTCGATACCTGAATCCAGCCATCGTGATTTCAGTTTTCCATGGTTTCCCGAAACTGTTCCAGACAAATACTGTGATGGTTCTTTAACAAAGGCCATGGCCAACTACTTTCCTAATTTCTGTCATTGTACCAAGCTATCTGTCAGTCTCTAATGACCTGGGTCCACAGTGGCCAAATGGATACACCATTCACGTCCCACCAAGATGATCCGGGTTCGATTTCCGGCGGAGTCTGTCCTTGGATTTTCGCATATGGGAATCATACCGGACGATGCCACTGGTCAGCGGGTTTTCTCTGGGATCTCCCGTTTTTCCTGCTCCATTTCGGCACTGATCCATACTCACCTCATGTCACCCCTCACCTACACTAAACACCTCGATGTTAAGCACTGACCAAAATCTCTCTCTCTCTCACTTAACAAACCTCAATGTTGACGAGACGTAAAGCAGTCACTTACTTTGAATGAAGTAGTTTTGTTACACTAGCCTGAATGGACGACTTTGCCAGTGGCATTCATACACTGAATCATGGGTATAAAAGCAACTGACTTTGCAAAAATGGTGCCGAAAAACATATAAAATTATATGGGATAAGAGTTTCTATTAATACTTTTAATACACTCCTGAGTCCATAAATTATTGTTTTGTCATAAACTGGTGTTTTTAAAATACATATTTGACTTATCAAGTCAATTATTTCACTGTTAAGAGATACTAATTTGGTTGCATATTTCTTATGATAAACACACTTATAATACTAGGCAGTATTTCCAGCAGGTCAAGACAGTTTGTTATTTTACACTGTAATAAACGGAACAGATCAATAGAAATGCTATCTAGAAATTAATAAGCTTACAATTAATTTTCTCCCGTCATAATGCAAGTTTTCATAGAGCGAGAATCTCACTTGATTAATCTACATTCACAAGTTATTTACATATGTCGCAACATACTAACCATGGCCATAAGACAAATTTAATGCACTGCAATTAATTTTAGCATGTGTAAGCTACAGAAAAATGAAGCAGGCTTATATGCATTATTCTCTGTTGTGAGCAAGACAGTGGTTTTAGAAAAAAAAAAAAAAAGGCAATTAAATCATTTGATGATTGATAACACTAGTTTCACTGAACTGTAATAGTCCTTAAAAGTATTGGAGAATTATGTATGGAAATGTAAACAACATAGGTCTAGACATGTCTTTATCAAGAAAATCATATTTCACTTTAATAAGAATGCATATACCCACATAGACGTAAATCGAACAGTACACAAATACTGTAATATTTTGCCAATCAGACGTAATATCAATAAACTACACTAACCATTTTCATTTTAAAAATTAGTTTTCCCCCAAATCATAGGTTAGTTCTGGTTTGTTAAAACCTCAATTTCATCTCACAGTCACACCATGGAAAATATCTAAGCACAAAAGCACTGAAGTGTATAACTAAAAATTTCATCCAGTAAATATGTTCGTAAATGATTTTGAGAAGTTATTTCTTATTTTCTCACAAGTGGTAACATAAACCACTAGGTAGGCCTACATGCTTAATGACTTGCAGCAATACTCTGGGTAGATGGAAATATATAATTAAAAATATAGGCTACATTAACTCCTACAAGCATGTGATTCTAACCTAATATCATAATTATTAATGTCATAAAGGCCTGTTGCCTATGGTTTCTTCAAATTTCTTGAAGCTGTTAAAAACATAAAAGTACTTTCATAAGCCTATTTCCATGCGAGGCTAGAAGAAGTAAGCCTAGGCCTACAAATTTCCTTGTGATAGCAAGTGATTTGCACTATACGCTGTTTTTAAACATAACAATTCGTTAAAAAAAAACTGTGCACACTAGTTTTATTTAGTAAATACATAACAAAACAGACAAAAACACAACACAGCACAATCCACTACGTGGGTACCGGGTGCGAGTCCGGGATGAGTGGCTGTGCCCAGGAGGAGGACCCACTACTTGGGGATGGGGTTGGAGTCCTGGACGTGCAGCAGTAGCCAGTGGGAAATCGTTCCCCAGAAATGCAGGTACGGTGACGGCAGAGTTCATGGTGCCAATGAATTGGGTACGTAGTTTTCAGTGACATAGTGGCAGAGCCGCTCTACTCATTTTGCATACCATTAGCGGCTTTAAAATTGATACTGATACAAGTTATTAAGGTGTGGATTATGTAAGCATATTGTAGCCGCAAACTGCTTCTCCATTAAACATGTTTAACTGTGTACACTATACATTTTCTTAACACCAAAGGTCACAACACACACTCAGGATCATAAAACGATTTACAAAATTGAGCCCTCCATGTCTTGTGGTAATAAGGGCTAGGTTTGATGTGTGCCATTTCTGTTGTTACATGGGCCAAGCGACAGTGAGGCGCAATATTGATCGGGCCTAGCCGACGGGGCAAGGAGAGGGCCTTTCAACCCTGCGCCACTCTGCTGTTTTAGGCAGTGTGCTGTTCGCTTTGGTTTTGTGTTACAGTTTTAAAATGACATCCTGGATCTACCGGATCGATAAGGCAGCCGTGAAGGTGAATCTGGCCGTTGCAGGTGTCGAGGTAGGGGAAGCGGAAGGTATCGACGAGCTCAGACGTAAGCTGGCCGCATTTATTAAGGCGCCACTTCAGTCGGATGCTTCCGTCGCTGGAGAGAAAAGTCAGATAAGGGCCCCGGCATTATCGTCTGTTATAGTTAAGCAAGCATGCTCTTCCTTGGATGCGCTAAAAAAGGTTAAGCAGTGCAAACGAACACGATTAGTTAAATTTTTAGATTGAAGTTGATCGCATGGTTGCCTTGAAAGTATTTCCTGATAGTATTACGTTTTCGCAAGCGTTAGCTAATAAATGTACAGGATTATGTTTGCAAATTATTTTGTGTGGTGTCAGAGAAAAGGAAGAGTGGAGTCGCATAAAAGTACATTTGTGGACTCAGCTTTGTCCGAGAAATGCAAAAGTATATTTGGTTAAAAAACATGTTGAGCGTTTTCAGAAACAGGGTGAGCAGGTGTTGGAATATATGCAGGCGGTGATAAATTGTATCTCCGCGTTGGGCATGGATTACACTGAAAATGAAATTGTAAATATTCTGAATGAGAACATATCATGTTTTGCCCGTGGTCTAAGTGTGGGCCACGCTACTCTGAGGAGTTTGGAGGAATTTTGAGCATGGGCTGTTGAGGTTGACAATAGTGTTTAGGTAGCTGCGTTGTACCAGGCAGAGACAGGCAGCAAGTATGAGGCAGCGAATCAAAGTAGTGGAAAATGTACGCCTGAAGTACATGAGAATAGACTGCTCGCAACGCACGGAGGTAGTGGTAGCAGCAATACGGGGTTCCAGGCCCGTGGAATGTTGCAATTACGTGTATAAATTGTGGAAAAGTAGGACATGTTGCGCGTGTATGTATGTCGACCACAAAGAAAACGGTTTGTTATGGTTGTGGGAAACCGAGTCATTTGAAGCATGACTGTATAAAGGGGAATGGTGAACATAAACATTAAAAAAATGAAGGAATAGCGGTGATGGTAAAAAATTTCTTAGGGGGAAATAAGTTGATAATTCCTGTAAAAGTTAGAGGAACAACTAAAGGCATTATTAGATACGGGGGCGGCTAGTTCTTTTATCAGTCAGAAGGTAGCCAGTAGGTTAATAAAGAAATTTCCTGAATTAGAACAAAATGACTACTGCGGAAGGTTTCACTCTCTATGAAGCAAATGGAGTGACGTGTAGCGTTTAACTTAAGATTGCAATTTAAAATCAATTGTTATTCTTGTGCACCGTCTGGAACTCAGTGCGGCAACGGTGACGCGTGGCGGGACTTTATGGAACTTAAGCTTCTGGTTCGACACGCGATCTCTATGTTTTTCTTCTTGTAGTACTTGTGTTCCCTGTTTCACCTTCTACTCTTCCTCGCGCATGTGCAGTTTGCTGAGGCCCTGGCCAAGCCTCTTGCTGGTGTGCTAGTGTGGCCTTAACTTTTTACTTCGTCAGCTCGGGATCAGGTCAAATGTAAGTGTCTTGTAGCTCCAGTTAGCTGTTTGGTTGGGAACCTGTTCCCCATGGTGGTAAGGCGGCTGCCGTCATGTGTATGTAGCTAAATTTGAAATTCTTTGCTTTTTTTTAATTGTTCTTTCGGCTGCCATCTTGTAAAAATTACATTTTTGGATTTAAGTATAAAAGGAATAGGTTTGCTCAGAAATGTTTAACTTGTTGCTACGTTTTTAGTATTTGTAAATTTCGAGTTGAATTGGTAGAGTGTATGGCGCAGCGCATACATAATTTTTGATGTCTGTAGTTTTCCTGAATCTAGTCAGTTGTTTGATAATTTCAATTTTATGATAGTGAGTTTTGATTGTCCAGATTGGAACTCATTGACGCATCATTTGATATACGTCTAGTATATTCTCTATTTGATAATGAATTCTGAAACACTCTTATGTGAGAAATCATGAATTTCCTGTAATGCTTTGTCAAATTCATCACGTTGTTTATGATGTACAACTCGGAAATGTTGATATATCCTTGCTTGACGTTAATGTTTAATTTAAATGTATTGGTTGATCAAACGTATTTATGTGTGATCATTATATATTTTCATAAAGGTCAAATGTGCGTGTGTGCACTATCTTTAATAACTGTCACGGCATAATAATTGGTATATTATTATAATTTGTTTGATGTCTATTTATGTGTGCGTAAGCACCATTTGGATTGTTAACTTGATAATATGTACCTGCTTAATATGTTTTTGAAGTTTTTTGTAATTTTAAATGGTGCTTTTTATACACTCGGCAAATATGTTGCTTGCTATTTACATTTTGAGCTTCAGCAAATAAATCTAAGCAAACCTTCAAATATTTTTGTTTGAAAAACCCTTAGATTTATGTACGTACATTTCCATAGTGCTCTTTGGCTCTTGGTAATTAATGACCAGTGTATTGTTCATTGAAATACTCTTGCAACTGTAAGAGTACATTTCACTTGGACAAAATGTTTCTGGATTGTACCAGGTTTAATTAGCCCTATGGTATTGGGATTAAATTTTTTGTCACAGACTAAGGCCACTGTCGACTTTAAAGAGAAAATTTTTAAATTTGGTTTAGACTCAGAAAGTGAAGGAATAAAGTTGGTAAAGGCTAGGAGTGATTTGATAATTTGTAATCGCGTCGAGAACAGAGACGATTGGGAAAATGAGGAGCAACGTTCAAAGTTAAAAAGACTAGTTGGCTGACCTTGTAGATCTGGTGGATCCAGCGGAGTTAGAAAACAAATATGGGAAATAGTTTATAATAATTTATGTGTGACTAAACAAGTCCATCTAAGTCAGCTAAAATTCTATCATCCAAATAATGTACAGGTAGAAACATAAGGCCCTAGGTGATGATTAATAGTTTAGCAAGTTTTGTGTGTATAGCTGCAAAAGTGGATGGTGATAGCTTGATAGCTTAAAGAGCACGTGTTCCGTATGGTACAGTTCACACAAGACACGTATGGAGTGGTGTTTTGGTTGGAAAGAACTGAGTCTGGCAATTGAGCTTGTATTTTGTGCTAAGAGTTTCTTATCTTGTGAAGTTGTGTTTTTCTTCTTTTCTACTAGAATTCTACTTGATATTTTATATGTTTTTATGGGGGCTATAAGTATTTGTATATTCTATCATTATTTGAGCTCATGGTTAGATGTAAATGACGAGAGCGACACCTGTGAAATTTAAGTGTAAGATCTTGCATAAAGTACCTGAAGTATTGTGGTTTAAGATAAAGTTGGTTGTAATGTTTTGAAGTGTTATTTGGAAATTTGAAACATTTTTTTTAAGGGGGGTAGTTGAGACGTAACTGTCTCAGGAATGAGGATTAAGTGACGTCGTTGCGGACAAGATGTGTAAATATACGCTAAGGATGTCTACTATTATATGAATGTGTTAAAATATAAGTGTTTTGATTGCAATGTTGGTATACTCATATATGTAGGTTGTGTAAATTTGTAAGGTGAAGTGTTGCTATCTGTGGCAACGAACTTTCTTGTATTTTAATTAGATAGAGAGCCGCTGTAAACGTGGATTGTTTAAAGCGAGACCGAGCGCGGCGTGGCTCAGAGTAGTAGTTCGTGGTGGCTAGTCGGAGCCAGGCAGTAAAAATGGCATGTTCAGACAACGCGGGTTGCGATAGTTGACCATGGGTCATGTAAGAGTCGTGTTGATGGAGGACGCAGTAAAAGTTACGAGTATTGGAAGTAGCAAGTATATAAGGGAAACCATACTACGTTATTACTGCTTGAGAATTTTGAATGATTTTGCCTACATGTGCGTGCCAGCTGACTGCAATACTACATTGACGAATGGGGTGCTGGCAGACCCAGTTCTTCTGCTCATAGTATACTAGGCTGATTAAGGACGAGGACGACACAGATCGGAAGACGTGGACGTCAGCGGTATTCAATACTTGGGGCCCAGGTTCAGGTCTTAGACAAGGAGGACGCAGCTAGCAGGACGTGGACGCCAGTAGAATCCACTATGTGGGTACCGGATGCGAGTCCGGGACGAGTGGCTGTGCCCAGGAAGGGGACCCACTACTTGGGGACGGGGTTCAAGTCCTGGACGTGCAGCATTAGCCAGCGGGAAATTGTTGCCCGGAAATGCAGGTACGGCGACTGCAGAGTTCATGGTGCCAAATTGGGCACGTAGTTTTCAGTGACATAGTGGCGGAACCGCTCAACTCAATTCGCCTACCATTAGCGGCTTTAAATTGATACTGATAAAGTTATTAAGGCGTGGGTTATGTACGCATATTGTAGTCGCAAACTGCTTCTCCATTAAACGTGTTAAACTGTGCACACTATACGTTTTCTTAATACCGAAGCTCATAACACACACTTAGAATCCTAAAACAATTTATAAAATTGAACCCTCTATGACTTGTAGTAATAAGGGCTAGGTTTGATGTGTGCCATTTCTGTTGTTACGTGGGCCAAGCGACAGGAAGGCGCAATATTGATTGGGCCTAGCCGACGGGGCAAGGAGAGGGCCCTTTCAATTTCAAAAACTGTTTGTCTGAACATGTTCAGACAAGTGCACCTTTATTATTCCTTGTGTCATTCCAGTTCTTTATTTACTAGGATTGGCTGCTACAGGCATACATGTACAGAAATACACGCATAATAACAGAGGCAACCCCATGTTTCTATTGCATGCGATGAGATGGTTTTCAAACTTTATTCCCTGCATTCACATCCAAATCGAATTCGGAAGGTCAGCATTCCACTTGTAGTGGTTCTTGAATTATCGTCATTTAACATGTTCATTAACACAACTTTAACTATGGTATTACACCCATACTATTGACAATAGAGGCGTGGTTCCTACACTCATTATTCTTGATTTAGGTCTGGCTACCTGTACCTGTTAGCTTTTCTGCAGTTTACTTTCCACCCTGTATAACACATTGCCACATTTACCTAAAATATTTTAAAACAGAAGCAATTGCAGAAAATCCATAAATAAATTTCAGCATCTAGTTCTCCTCTTTAAATTTGTCGTTCAGCAACCTTCTAAGTACAGTCTCAGTAGCTATTAGGGCGCCACAATCTCCAACAATTATTTTGCCAAAAAACAATTACTACAACAGATCACTTTTTATCCAACTAAAAATTATGACTGTAATTAACCTTTACATTTATACATTATCGTGTTAAACCAAAAATAATCTACCTGAAATACAAAACAAGCAAGATGTAAATAGGCACGCAGCTATAATCGAGGATGTGTAAATGTAACGTGTTTTAGACTCGCAAACACTTCTAACATTTACAGAAAGGTATGAAAGAAACCGTCTAACCTGCTACCTCTTGATTTTACATATATGTAATTTAATATGTTTGAACATAGAGTTCACGAGAGTTTGGTGGCCATACTTTTTCATTCTATAAGTGAATTTTATGAGTGTAAATGTTCTTAGAAATATTTATCTTTATATTTTTTAATCACTTTTAATAAAGGTAATTTTTATACATAACATTATATCCTTATTTGACATTGCCTATGACCGTAATTAGTGTCTTCAGAACGGTTAGGGTAACGATAAATAAAATGCAGTGCTCATCCTCTTTTCTGTACTTCACTAGAGACCACAAAGCAACTTAGCAACAAGTAACAAACTGGTACACATGCTGCCCAATACTTCTGGCATGACAGAGGTCACATGACAAAAGAAAAGCAAGCAGCACTGCATGCAACCTAATAAAGCAGAACTTCTTACACACTTATAAGCAACACAATTAATTTACGTCCCAACACTTCCCTTCCAATTACATTGTGTTGGTGCTGAAATCATTTTAACCTAAGAATAGCATGCGTACAAAAAAAACTTAATTTCAAACATCATACAAGACCCAAACACTGTACAAAGTTAACTTGTTGGTTTTTTATCAACGACTTTGTCAAAATGTCTGAGATCATTTTACCTGTAGACAAATACTCTAGAACGACCTCTTTGTTTTGGACTTTTTCTTTCACAAAATTATGCCTAACATCTATGTGCTTAGTTTTTTTTAGTTATATTGTCATTTATCTAAGTGTATGGTTACCTGGTTGTCACAATACAATACACTAGGTTTCACTTCTACAAATGGTTCAAGTTCTTTGAATAGTGTTCTGAACCATTGTATTTCTTGTACTGCACTACTTAAGGCCATATACTCAGCCTCTACAGTACTAAGCGCAATTGTACATTGTTTTTTTCTGTACCAGGCAATGGCACCGCCCATGAATATGATGCTTACACCTGATATAGACTGTCTTGTCAATTCCGTTTGCCCAATCTGCATCACTTTGTTTCTAACATTGTATTACCACTTTTGTTGAATTCCAGTTTTAGGTTTAGTGTGCCCATAAGATATTTAAATATTCTTTTAACTGCAACCCAATGACTTAGTTTTGGACAATAGTTGTATCTACTCTCAGAATTTACAGCAAATAAAATGTCTGGTCTTGATATCTGTATAAAATAAACCTGTATATAATAAACTACCTACAGCTTGTTGATATTATGGGACTGTCATACTGCACGATTCTTCATCTGGTGATTCTGGTCAACTTCTATTGAGGTTGAGATGGGTTTGCACTCTGACATACCAAACTTATGTACAACCTTCTCAGTATACTGCGATTGATAATCCAAAGCTTCCCTTATGTCCAGTCTCTTGTGATTTGCATCCCTAAACAGTTTTTGATTTCACCACGGTCCTCATATTGAATTGTGATTTAAGTCTCCCTTGAAATAAGTTTTCTTACTTTACTATCATTAGTGAAGATGAAAATATCATCTACATATATTGCAACAATAATAATTTTGCTACCAGATATCTGGAAGTGTAAACAAGGATCAGCCTTAGATTGTGTTAGTTCTAGACTGATGAGTACGTCACTGATACAGTGATTCCAACATCATCTGCTTTGTTTCAAACCATACATGGCTTTCTAAGTTTCCATACCTTACCAAAATGTTTTTCATTTAAATCTTCTAGTTGTACATAAACCTCTTCTCCCAAATAACTATGAAGATAAGCAGATTAAACATCCATGTGTGTTGTTCTTAAGGCTTCTGCCTACCTCGGAGCGCGGCGGGAGCAAGGATAGGGTTTTACATGTTAAACTAAATTCAGTGTAGCTCTGTCACCCTTTGAGATATCGCTTTCGGATGAAAACCATTTTCTGCATTGATAAGAGGAGAATACTGCGACGTAAACGAACATTTGAAAAGAATGTTATGAGTACGGGGTTTCGAGTGTTTAATCGGCATGAAAACACTTATTTGCTCATAGTTTTCCGGGTATTAATATAACTTGCTAAAAGATTCCGTAGCAGTGTGGGTCGTATCGTACTGAACAAAAAAGTCAGTGGTGGAATATATGTAGGTTTGAAAGTGACTGAGATATTTAGGAATATACTTTAACCTGTAACGCCCTATCCTTGCTGCCGCCGGAGCTCTGAGGTAGGCAGAAGCCTTAAAACTTCTTTTACAGCAGGGGCCATGGTTGTCGAGGGGTCAGACCTCTTGCCTCCCACCAAGGCGATCCAGGTTCGATTCCTGGCGGGATCGATCCCCGGATGTTCGTATGTGGGAATCGTGCTGGACAATGCCATTGGTCAATGGGTTTTCTCGGGTACCTCCTGTTTCCCCCGCCCATTCATTCCAGCACCGCTCCATACTCATCTCGTCACTCCTCACTTGTGCTGAAGACCTCGATGTTAAGTGATGACCAAACTCTCTCACTCACTTCTTTTACCACCAAGGCATGCATAAATCTAAGAGAAGAATATTTCATAACTGGAGAAAAAAATTTCTCATAATCTGTTCCAGGTTTTTGTTCACAACCTTTAACAACTAATCTTGCTTTATACTGGACAAGGTTATTAGCAGGAGTCTTAATTCTATAAACCCACTTTGTTTTAACACCTTTTTACCTTCAGGTAAACCTGCTCATTCAAACGTGTCATTCCTTACAAATGATTCTAATTCACTTCCCATTGCTTATTTGGCAGCTTCTGGGCTTCTGTTGCATCACAATAGCATATGAAAAGTTTCTTCTCTGCCTTTGGATCACAATTTTTTCTCATTGGTGAAGGGATTTTTGCCATTGCTTCACACCCAAAAATTCTGATATGGTTCAGATTAGGTTTTCTAAAGAACCAGGCTTCAAATGGTGTTTTGTCCTTAACAGCCTTGGTAGAACATCAGTTATTCAAACAGACTGTTGTTGCAACTGCTTCTGTCCAATAGGTACTTAGAAAGCCTACATCATGCAGTATGCACCTTGCCTTCTCATATATACTTCTATTGGCATGTTCTGCAACACCGTTTTGTTGGAGAGTAAACTTCACAGTCTTTTGGTGTTTAATGCCTTTCTCCTTCATAAATGTTTGCATCTTACTGTTAGTTTATTCGGTCCAATTACCAGATCGTAAGCACGTCAGCCTTTTACCTGATTGGATTTCTATCATTGCACAAAATTACTTAAAGATATTTATGACTTCACGATTTTCTTTCAAGAAATAGACAAACGTTTAGCGGAAGAAATCATCTATAAATGTCACAAAATACTTGTTACCTCCAAGGGATACAGTCTTCATTGGGCCACATAAATTTGTATGTACTAACTCAAATTGTTCAGATGCCCTGAATTTACTAGTTTTAAATAGGAATCTTGCCTGTTTATCCATCACACAGGTTTCACATGGTTCATTAGTAATTTTTACATCCTCAGTACCTAAAACCATAGTGGACAACATCATAATGCATTTTCTATTAAAATGAGCTAGTCTACCGAGCCAAACAGCTAGCGCACATAGCTTACTACAGAGGTTAGATGTGTTTAATTGATAGACACCTTTATCTAGAACTGCAGTTGCAATTACCTCGCCTTCACTGTTGATTACCATATCACATTCCTTGTTAAAAACAGTGTTCCCTTTACTAGTGATTATAATAACTGAAAGCAGATAAGCAGCTATGCCAGGCATATAGTGGACATCATGCGCTGTAACATGCATTACATTTCCACCAACTAATGGGCTAATAGTAACAATTCCAACCGTTTCAGCTTTAAGTAACCGATTACTTGCAGTTAATACTTTCACTGTGGATTTAGAAACCGCCTCACTCTCAAATTTGTCTTTAGTTAGATGTACAGATGCACAAAAACCTAAACACCATGGACAATCATGCTCAATTTTACCATTATCACCAGAAGTCATGCAAGAAAAGAAAGTGTTTGTGGGTTTGCTATTATCTACTTTGTTGCTCTTCTTACCTTCTGACTTGCAGTTTGCAGCGAAATGTCCCGGCTTGTCACAACTGTAGCACCGAGGTTGCTTCTGTTTGACTTTCTTTCCAGTCACATTTTTATTAGTTTGCCCTTTCATGTAAAGCACCGAGTCGACTTTGGAATCACGTACGGTTGTTAGTTGTACGTCCTGCAACAGTTTAACTTTAATCGCATCCGCGGTAATGGGTATTCCGGAACCTTCTAACCCCATACTCATCAGCCCATACTCTTCAAGAAGACCAGCTAGCAATATTGTTCCTACCCATTCGTCACCGACATCAAATTAATGTCTCTACGACACTGTGCAGTTGACATTATTTTATTCACATACTCCGACAGAAATGCAATTTTCTAGGCACGTCAAAATTAACTGCCGCAAAAATCCTACTCTCCTTGTGACGCAGTTGTCTTCAAAAAGCTTTAGAATGGTTTCCCATGTGTCCCAAGAAGTTTTACATTTCTCGATATGATGAATTAAGTCGGTCAAGTAGTAACAAAGTCTTTGAAAACGCTTTGCGATCCTTTTCTCGCACAATGTCAGGTTTTACTACGTCTTGTACGACATCCCATTGATCTTCTAATAAGAAGAGCTTTCATTTGGAACTTCCACGAAACTTAGTTTTCGCGACCTTTAAGTTTCTCTACGATCGACAACACTGACGTCGCCATGCCGTCCGCTGACCGCGTCAATTTCAACAGCACTGAAAAGCATTAACTGTCATTATCGTTGTAACTAGACACACGTGAGAGTCGTTGGCTAGCTGGGTCCATAACCTTTCTTAGGCTAATGATAAATAAAATGCAGTGCTCATCCTCTTTTCTGTACTTCACTAGAGACCACAAAGCTACTCATACTCAGTAACAAGTAACATACTGGTACACATGCTGCCCAATACTCTTGGCCTGACATAGGTCACGTAACAAAAGAAAAGCAAGCAACAGTGCATGCAACCTAACAAAGCAAAATTTCTTACACACTTATAAGCAACACAATTACAGTAAAACCCTGTTACGACGTTTTTGAAGGGACTTTACTCCACAAACTTCTAAGCTGGGAAAACATTTTAAATGGGAAAACTGATTTCAAAACTTAAGTCATTACCGTTGTAGGTGCAGTCTTTATTAAATTTTATTTCGGAATCACAAGGACAGTTTAATGTACAGTGAAACCCCTTATTTACACTTTTCAGAGGGACAGGGCGAACAAGTGTAAATAGTGGAAAAGTGTAAATTAAGGGAAATCTCGTAAAACTCATTCAGTTTACCTTATTTAGTGCTTTTGTTTACATGTTGTTTAAAAAACTCTCTTCAGGTAAAATTTAAGTGATAGTATCCATGCAAACAATGCATTTATCATATTTTGTCACATAAAACTTCGTATAGTTTAAGTTACCAATGTTGGAATAGAATATACTGCTTTGAGAAGATTCATGGTACGTGCACATACCATTTCAAGAGAACACCTTAAAATGTTAAAATATCTTATTTGTTTACCATTTGGTTAACACTATTCAGCATTTTACAATTTTTCTTCAATGCTATTGCGAATTTAGGCAGTTACAGTACGCATTTGAAAGGAAATTTAAAGTCATTTACTCAGGTCAAAAAATGTTTCCACAAACTTGTCACACTTCTCCATGATCATAAATTTTTGTGTTAACGAAAATGCCTATTTTTTCTATTATATTTCCACTATATAACCATCTAAACACACTGCACTAAAATGGTAATGACTTTAAATCACATCTTTTCATAATGTAACCTTTTCAAACACGTTTCGCAAAGTTTAAGTTAAAGTTATCGTTTGCGCAAACGCTAACATCTGTGGAATGCTACATCTCACATCAGTTATGATGACAGTGCAAAAACATAAATAAATGCGGTATTTTTCTTGCAGTTATCTTCAGCTTGTTTACTAAAGAAAATCACCTACATTACTTAAAAAAATATTCAGTTTCTTTACTAAAGTTGACCGTATTACACGGGAAATCAGGCACGTGGCAAAATGTAAAATGTGGGAAAATTAACCATGGCTCTTACGACAAAAGTGATGGGACCAAACGACTGAGCTGGGAAAACCTATCTCGTGGGAACGTCTTAAGCGAGTTTTACTGTAATTTACCTCCCAACAAGACCATAAAATATCAATCAAATCTGATGTACCTAATATGTTGATGGGGATAGGAACACTGTAGAATGGATAGGCCAAATATGGATTAACTATGTGGTTCAAACTAGAAGTCTGACAAAACAGCTTTAAATAGGTCTCCAGTGATCTATGGCAACATAAATGGGATTTAATGGTCACTCAGACATAGAGTACAAGAAACACACTTGATCATGCTCACACAAGCAAATGATACCCTATGGATTGAGTACAAAACACACTCATGCACTAGACCTAGTCAATTTCCACCCTCTTTTAATCTATGATACTAGCATAAATTGCAGGCTGAGTTTTTGACTCCAACAAGAAGTTGAAAGCAACAAGGCTACTGAGACCTGGCCGTGAAGCACTAAAATTGTTTGTTCATAACACAAGGGCTACCTGTAGCATCCATGGCCACTAGTCGTAGACATTAGTAATGGGAAGATTCAGTTTGTTCTGAAGCAACATCAAAGTGCAATATGGTGAGATGGCAAGATACACATGCACAACAAACTTTACTCTAAGCAACATATTTCACTGACACAAAATACAGGTTTGCTTTCATCAAGATAAACTGCCACTACAATAGACTGGGGCATGAACCGACTAGGCTTAAACGCAAACTCAAACATCTGTTTTGACACTCTAAATTGCATGAAGTCATCAAGACCAAACGTATACTAGGTATAGTACAAAATTCAATTTTTCATTTGCAGCTGCAGTGCTTCCAGTGCACCAATAATTTCAGAAAGTACTGATGCTAGAAAGTTTAAGAATGTATATGATGGTGATAACAATAAAATAACAAGATCATTATCTCAGAAAATTTTAGTAAAGTCACCACCAATTTAGTATAATACGTACTTGTGAACCTCCGTATTATGTTTTGGTAAAACATATATATTTTAACACAGCTTTTATTCCCTTTCCTCTCCTTCGCTTAATTCTTAGTATGATGAAATTCATCCTCAATTATACAAAAGCCACCTTTAGAATGGTACTGCTCAGTCCAGCATTTTTACTCCTATTTAAAATTCCTGCAACCTCCCTTAGGCAACAATTCTTTATCCTCAAAATAATGTTCTAAACACCTTTCTTGAACCCTGGCAATCAGTACTAATATCAACTTTGTATTTGGCTCTATTTTTTGTGCAGCATAATATAATATTGTATATGTTAATTTCTTGGCAACAAAAGAAGCTTCTAGGTTGTTGAACATTTTGAACATGCTATATCAGTACTACTTTATTGCAGGATAATAAAGACTTGTTTCAAAATAATTCACTATGAAATTGTAAGAAATATTCTAGTTTACAAAATGTACGTATTTATAACAAAAACTAAACAGCCATTCTTGCTATTAGGTATGTCTCTCTGACTACATTTTTATATTACTTTTCTTTAAATTGGTCAACAAGCAAAACTTATTTTAAATATTTTTCAAAGTTGGCTACACTTCACACCTATTCTCTAAGAGACGTGAAGTTTTCTTACTAGCTTTCCTTGCGTTTTAAGTCAATATGTTTAGTTTCACCAACTTCATAAGTAAACCTGATATATACTTCCACGGTAACTACCACTTCACACTACAAAAATATAATGTATTAAACTTAACGTATCTACTTATGCAAAATAATTTCAAGTTTACTGTGCAACAAATTGACAAAACACATCTCATAATCCCGGAAATAAATATGTTAACCATGCCTTATGTTTCAAGATGTATTCTCTTTACCATTATATACAGTGCAACCTCATTATAACATCAACTGTGAACGGCAACAAAAATTGTCCTAGTACAAGATTTGTGTTATATCCAGATGATTTACATGCATTATCAAGTGATAGTGCTTACAAAATTCGTTATAGTGAAAGTGCTATTTTAAGCCATGCTCTTTATAATGAGGTTATGCTCTGCTCTGATGAACCCTAGTTCGGAACAGTAGCAATTCTTAGCTCAAAATAATTTAATATTTTTTGTCATATGAAAATAAAAAGGAAATTCAACATATACAAAGTGTAAAGCAATCTATTTACTACAAACAGTAGGAAACTGATCATCTAAATAAATTGGAACCAACATGAATGTCCCATTCAAAAGTATAGAATATTATATCTAAAATAACAAAACTTTAAAAATTAAGTGCCTACTTTTTACTTCACAAACCATATTGTTATTTATTAAGCAATTATTATTGAGTGACTTTAAACAACTAAGGTAATAAAGGGGATGGCAGAGCGGGTTATATTTTCAACACACACAAAAAAATGTGGCAATCAAGCAATGAATGAAGTGCACTTAAATTCACAAAATTCAACACATTATTGTTCTCATATTATCCTAAATACTGCAAAGAAGTATTAACTAGAGCATGCTATCTTAAAAATACTAAATTTTGTTACCCTTTTTAGACATAATTTTTTTACTGAAAACAACATTTTATTAATTCAGACATAAAATTATAAATTTTTCACAAAATTACGTTAAATGTTTGAAGTCGCTACGGTAAATAAATGCTGCATAAAAACAAAATAACACCATGATAAGTCATTAACAAAATAACTATTTATAGGATAAGTTTAAAAGAAAGTTTAAACACCCATTATACAACAGCTGAAATAACAAACCATGGAAAATTCCACTGACTAAAATAATCTGAATTAACATAGCAAAATTTCAACTTCAGGAACACTATTAGATAACTTTAAAATTGACACATTATCAATAATACATCACAAAAATTCATTAGTTTCTTACGTTACACCATTATCCAATTTTACAGCGAAACAATGAATCTGGCTCTATTCCCTGCAGTAGTCAAATTTGTGTTCTATTTATGTTTTAGGATTTGTTATTGAAATCTTATATCCTACCTACAGGGCCAGGTTTAATTTGTTGGCCTGTGAAGGGTTAAAATGAGTCATTCAAGAAATCAGCCTTCACAATTTATCCACAAAAATTTAAATCCTATTATAGAAAATATCAAATCTACATTTTAATCACTGCTATACAACAGGTGTGTCGAAGTGACGGACAGTACATAATTTACATTAGTAGTGAACATCATGTGGGCCATAATAATCACATGGATCCACCACTATTTATATCTACTATGGACACTTATAATTAAGATTTTTAAAATATAGACTTTTTCTTGCAGTAGATTGGTAGAGATGACATTACATCACTTACAACATTTCATTTAAAATTCTAAAAAGTTAAAAAAATTCAATCATTGAAGTTTTTTCTAAAAAATATTTTCCAAGAATTTGTTTGATTATTCGTATTTGTTCAATCAGAGACTTTAACGGCTGCAAGAAAAAGACCTCGTGTGCCATGCTACACAAAAATCTTAATAGCCACTTGTGGCCTGTAGACCACCCTGCCTGACAAATGTACCCTACAAGAATTTTAACCATACAAACATTTTAAATTATATTCCGGCGTACTAACTAACATTGCAAAACTGACTTATCAAATTTTATATGCTACAACAAATTTACCATATTTCCAAACAAATTGAACTCCTTTTAAAGCCATGTAACATCTGCATATATATATATATATATATATATATATATATATATATATATATATATATATATATATATATATATATATAGAGAGAGAGAGAGAGAGAGAGAGACATAGAGAGAAAAAGAGACACACACGTAGTTTAAATAAAAGTTCTCACATGTCGCGACACCCTCTCATAGTCACAAATTTGCAAGCATAGACTTTGGCTGATTAAGTGCCAACCAACATTAAAATACACTCACATTCAACAGGATAAACACGGAAAAGTGTTTTCAACTTGAACAAAAATTAGTGAAAAAAAGTTGCCCCACAGAAGAAAAATACAAGATTTTTACTAGTCTTCTACTTCCAGATACAAAATTAGCCAATACATAACAGGTGCTACAAATCACCGTACGGTGACAGAATGTGCAATCTGTTACTGGCACCCAAAAAGTAACACACACCCAATGAGTTCCTTAAAAAATGTTTCTACTTTTGGCAAATAATAATTTGTACCATACATTGAACAAAAAATTATCATATTTTTAAAAACTTAAAAAAAAAAAATAAAGAGTAAAATAATAAATTCAAACACCTAAACAAAATTCCACACAAATGTAAAAACCACGATTCTGAACATTGTTTAGTAATTATGAAGACACAAAAGTCTTCAATAATGCCTGCAAAAACATTTTTACACATACTGGCATGTTCAAAACGTCAAAGATAGCTTCACTTACATGTTAAAAAAATGTGAATTTTAACTTTCAAACTTACTGGATGATAATGTTTTAGGAAGGAATGCATTCTTTCAACTTCTTCACTTGTTAATGTTTTTAAAATGAAGAGTCTGTCATAAGACTGATAAAATTTGGCACCACTTTTACCATGGGAATCAACTGGTACAGGCTGTGACCTTAAACAGAGGATATTATCCACAATATATCAAAAATCATTATTAAATAACACATTCACAAAGACACAACACCAACAAAAATTTTTGCAATACCTTGTCATAGATTCTTTGTAATCCTGATCGTCAATCCCAAACCTTTCACGAAGATTACGAAATACTAATGGACAGTATTCCTTGAACTTAAAGTGGCTCGGCATATTTTCCCTATAACAAAAGTAAAATCTACTGAAAACTCATTGTCCAAAACTCATGAAATTAGATAATGCTAACTGTAATAAAGGCTTGTTTTAAATACAGCAGAGTCCTGCTAAACCAGACCTCGCTAATCCGAAAATCCAGACAATCTAAACAAGTGAGTGATGAAATACACTACTTGTAGAAAATTCCAAACAAAATTTATCAGATTTTTACATTATCTAGTGACTAAGTGTTACACCAATACATGATATATTTACAATACAAGCATATAAACTTGTTTGCACAGAATAACTCTTACACCTTCTTGATATCTGCAAGTTTTCTACATGCTAGTGCATTAGGCCTATAGAAAGAACTTCAGTTAGTCCAAAAATCTGGTATTCCAAACAGATCTTAACCCCAATTGGCTTGGATTGGTAGAACTCTACTGTACATGCAAATAACCAAGGAACATTTTCCAATAACGCACATAATAATCATACTTAAACATACTTCATTTATTAATCTAGTTGCTGGGATGAAGTGCTTCCAAATGGCATGGGCCTAAGTAGGACACTTTGGCCAATAGACATTATTTTATAAATATTTACAGATACTCATTACACATATACAAACACATTCACGAAAGAAAAAGAAACGTAATACATTTTTTAGATAGGAACTGGGAAATCCAGGCAGGGGAGTCAGTCCCTTTTGGGTTTCTTCCAGTTAAACTCTCCACGCTGCAGGCATCTTGGTTCCTATGGCAGCCCCAGCAACTTAGTAAGGATGGTTCCCCTTTAATCTTCATCAGCTTGCCACAGGGTATAGAGCACGTGGTTACATAAACATTAGACATTACAAGCAATGCTGTGCAAAAAAATAGTGTTAATATTTTTTCACAAACACGACAAGAAGACAACCTGTGACTGTTTCATCTGGCAAGATCAAATATAGCCATATGCAAGTTAATTGATTGGCTGCGTTCCATACCACTTTTGTGTGAGAGTAATTGTATAACTATAACAAGGATATATTATTGCTATAATTTCGATCTATTTAGCATATAATTTATAAAATTGTAATGTGCTGGTATTTGTAACAGCATCCCTTCTAACGCTTCTGGACATTCCAAAGAATGCTGCCTAGTTGGTTCGCCCTTTCCTATAAAGCAAGAAGGGAGGATTTATATTGAATGTTTGCAAGGAGAGTACATATTAAATGTTTTAATTTTCTAGTTTTGCATTGTCATTTGGTGTGATACAATTCCAAATAGTTTATCAATATTAGTATCTAGTTCAAACCATGCTGTAGTAAAGGCCGAACATAGCGCCTGATTTTAATGATGCAAAACCTAAATTTTCCACTAACCCAATTAGCTTCACAGTGAAAAATCTTAGATATTCAAAGTAATATCTTGCAGCAAATTCTCTCCTTGCAAGCTACTGGTTGATAGCCTCAGTTGGCATTCATAAGTCACTACAATAGCAGAAATAAACTAATTTAATTTTGTGACAAAAACACAATGAAAATAATACTTTGTTGCAGCAGTTTCTCAATTACTTGTTATTTCTACATCCCAGTGTCTAACATAAATTACAAAAAGTATAAACTACTGCTACATGACACACCAAATTGCTATTCGCACAGATCAATTAAAATTACTTCTATCTCTATAACCGGTTAACATCGAATCACATGATCAGTACCAAATGACAAATAGACTCCTTCATTCCATACAAATTGTGGGTCCTTGTAATAAAAAATCAGACATATTCTACCACTTAATTTCGTATGAGAGAGAGAAAGATAGGTTTCGGTCAGCGCTCGAGGTCTTTAGCACTGGAAAGGGATAACAAGAGGCGAGTCTGAAACAGCACCAAAATGAGAGGAGGGAAATGAGATCCCCAAGGAAACCTGCCAACCAGCGGCATTGTCCGGCATGATTCCCACATGTGAAAATCTAGGGACTGACCCTGCTGGGAATCGAACTTGATGGGAGGCAAACTGTCTGACCATTTGGCCACCACAGCTCCTAAACTTATACAATTTCCAACTTACATGAGAAAAATCTTGTACGAGATTTAGGTCAAAATCTGCATTTTGCACAAGTTTTGTAATGGAGGTTTTATTTGGAACAAAGTCAATTTGGTTTTTGAATAATATTGATTTGGTAGGTGCCTGAGTACGATCTTTTAAAAATTTTGGAGGAGTATAACGTGAGAAGTGCTTTAGATCTTTAAAATGTTGTCGTTTCCTTTTTAACAGAAACAAAGTAAAGAGAATTCACCCTTTAATGTAGTCAGTAGGCATAAAAATAATATGGGTGTGAAAAGCTGTGAGTAGCTTTTCACAACTAAATACAGAATTTTTTCAGATCCAACTGATAAGAGAAATTTATGATATTTAGCATTCTACTGAAATATGTTTAGGGTTATTACCATATAAGGGTTGGGATGGTCACGATGTAGGAATGATTTGTATTATTGTTGGTAAAAGCGTCATTGGCTTTGATGACTGCTGCAAATAAATTAGTGAAGTGGTTGGATATAATTGGGAAACAGTTCTGCTTTCACTGTAAATTGTTATTGCTATGCTGAGGCTCTTTCCTTGTTTTAATATTTTCATCTGATTTTTAAATATATTTGGCTTGTCTTTCATAGTTTGAAAATAGGTTATTATGTTGGGTAGTTTTATATAATATTTGGAGGAATTTTTTTCTTCTTTGGAAGTTCAATTAAATTTGAAAACCAGTGTATATAGCTTATTAAATTTTTCTGTTAGGTATAACTGTGGAGCGTCCAGTAACTACATCAGTAAGGTAGTCAAGAATCATAACTGAAGAAAATAAAAAAACATAAATAAGCAGAGGATGCTTCAGTTAACAGGATACACACACAACAATAAATTCAATGAATGGATTCAGGTTAAATAAAAACAAGGGCAAACAGATAAGAAATAAAATAAAAAACAAAAGAAAACCCAAGATCCCACCAAGGCAGACAACCTAGGTTTGACATCTGCTTTGGCAAAGAGACATGCAGAAAAAATGTATGACTCATTTTTTATTTTTAAATTTTTTTTATTTATTCTGTGGGTTGGAGTGTTGGAGGCTGAAATACTCCACTTGAGAAAGAACGTTTCAACCAGGTTAGTTGAGTCGTCGGCTACGTTTCTTACTTGTTTGCCCCTTGTCAAGGCACAGTTTGAAACATTCTGCTACTTAACAACTGAAGATCTTGTAGCAAAACGTTCATTTACAAAACACCATTTACTCATGCCACACACTGTGTGATAGTATAAATAATATAAAGTACAGCAATTGTGCCCCCAGGCTTTCAAAGTAATAGAGGATTCGAGTTTACCATTTTTTGTCAGTACTTATTAACAAAATCAGGTCACACAACAGAAACTTTCTTCATACCTTATACAAAAGTTTACGACCGAAAGTAAATCGCTAAAATCTAAACCAGAACAATGAAATTTCACAGCGCATTATAATGAAGGTAGGGACACCATCTTCCCCAGCACTCTTACGGTCTCCATGCACTGGCAGAAACAATTCATAAGAAAGTAATTTTAAGCTGATAAGTGTTAGAAAAGATTGTAGAAGACTACAACCATGAGTGCTACTAGTACAAGTAAAATTTGTCACGCTCACTTCGTATCACGCTTTGCGTACTCTCAAGCCTTAGCATGAAAACTGGTTGCGCTCTTGCTTGCCCAGGTTGCATCTTAAAATTTACTATAATTAGTAAAACATAAATGAAACAGTAAATTATTTTAAAGTTATTTACTATTAATATAGTTAACATTCTGTATTTGCTCTTGACAATGTTGGACCAAGGCTGGAATTACACCGAGACCCCCGAAACCACTTTGTACAGTCTTACAGAAAAATTAGCCCATAGGTGAGATTGTGGCCAGGTGGGCAAAGGAGAAACTCTTCCTTCTTTGACACCTAATATACTTAATCTGTATATTTTGTATGGGTTGCCATATATTATCTTTTAGACGTAATTAACGTTTGTTTTGTGTTCGTTATTTGTCTGTTTGTTTTGTTTAGGTTTGTGTGCGCTTTGTTTTTTCTGGTCTTTGGATACAACATCAGGCCAAAAGGCTGTCATATTCTACAAACACAAATTAATAATAAATAAAAAATAATAAATATTGTTCATTTGAGGTAAATTTAGCTATGCTGCAAAGACGAGGATGGATTGTCCTTTATTCACATAATGGTTGGTGATTTCCTGGGTGTGGAAGATGTTCCTGATAAACAGTTCCAGATTAGCTACTTTGATATCTATTCTAATAGATTTCATGTCAATTCTGAATTAATAATTGTTAAAAACCCCTGCCTAAAGAGTTTAGAGTGAGTTGCAGGTTATGAATATTATATAAGTGCTAGGAAAATAATGGGACATAACACCAGTTTGTTCAGCCACGCTTCCATCAAATAATTTGTACGAAAACTGAAGAACATTTATTTTTTTTAAAAATTCATACATTTGGTTATGAGGCTGTGAACATTTCGATAGTAAAGTTGCTTACATTGCTCTATGAAAACATTTATGTTTTTTTTTATTTTTCTGCACCTCCGCTTTAGGTTTATGGCAGTATTAAGCAGCTGCTCACTATGTAGCAAGTCAATGGATTCATTGATCAAGCATCTATCTCTCCATAATTTTAGCTGTAAATGACGTAAGCGTCATTTCCAGCTACCCACAAGTGAAAATAATGGGAGGTCTAATTTTTTTCTTAAATACACTAAAAAAATTTATGCATACTTCTTTCTTGATATATGTTTGTAAAGTCAGTTTCATTAATGGCTGGGTAAATTCTTTTAAACCAACAAGGCTTTAATTTGTGGTAGTAGATTTCTGCCGGTAACTTCAATGCTATAATGTTCTGAACTATAATCAAGCTGGTATTGTTACCAGCTAGGTGTTGTTTTGTGTGGTATTCCGGCTAGATTCCATACACATTTCCTTGCATTGCACTGTAGTCAATCATTCACAGCTGCAGATACAGTGGTCTTGGATCAGCTGATTGTTGACTGTTTCGAGTTATAGCCTTCAGTATACTCAACCATTGTAAGGTGTCTTGTTTCTTGACCTACTTCTAGATATCTGAACCAATTGGCTGAACAAAATTTAATGGTTGACTTTTTCTGATACGTCAGTTTATACAAATATTTTACAGTTTTTTCCACATGTCGCTTAAATCAAGCAACCAAATCAAAAGAACGTCATCTGGTTGAAAACTATTAAAGATAGTAAGTAAACACATAGTCTAACGGTTTTCAACAGTTATGTAACTACACCAATTTTATAATACATAGCTACAGTGAACTAATCCAGTTTTACTCTATACACGTCTACTGTAGAGAGTAGCACAGTAACAGCAGCTATAAAACAAAATAACAAAAAAAATAAGCGTAATGTCAACAAACCTACAGTAACAAACATATCTGTGAATTATTCACAACAAAAAAACTTATCATAAAAAATTTAACCAGATAGTACAAACACTGTCTAAAACATGTAGATACAGTGTAGTGGTCCACTAATTGTAAGAATAAGGCAAAACCAGCGCTCATTTTACAGTTAAAACTGAATTTCAGAATTTTAAAGGCAGTCCCATACCTGGCACTTCACTGCACTGTAGTATGTTTGATATAAACGTTCTTGATGACAATATTAAATGTGTCCCAAATATTGCTACCTATAAAGAGGAAAACACATGCCAGACTGTGAAGTAGTGGTACTTCCAAAACAGCACACATGCTAGCCTATACATTCTATGATCTTTGAAAGAAATCCAGCTATACATTCTAGTTTGATGCCCACCCAGATAGTCATAAATTCACTTTCGGACTATTCTAATTCTAATAAAAGTGGTACAATATGGTGAAAAAAGGCAGCTAGGCTACTAATTACATTTTTAAGCTAAGATAAGTAATAACTACTTACAAACAAAATTATGATAGAAGCATGCATTGACCTTTGATACATAGTCAGGTCTTATGGAAATGTTCCAAGATAATATATAAAACCGTGTTCCTAGATCAATTACAGGCAAGAAATGTAGATGTGCTGAAACACATAATCCCGCTTGACAGTTAATAGCCAACTATACCAAGCAAATATGACATTCACTTGAGACAATAGCAAACAGATCACAACTGGTGGGGTTTCACATGAATAATGATAAAGTGCTAAATCTCGACCAAAAATTTAAAATAAAAACACATTAACCTTAAACATAAAATAAGGTTAAGTCCTTAGTTTACATCGAGGCCAAGTTCCTGAAAACCGTAACACAAATTTACGTAGGGGTCATGTTCTTGAAAACCATGACACAAACTGAAATTACTTACCTGAGTAAGACCTGTCACCCACGTCCTACAACCAAAAATGTAAGTCAGTCGGCTGGCAACGCATGTGCCACTGCTCCTGCGAGTATATTATTTAGGCTTGAAACATAAAAATTGCGAAAACAACAGAAACAGAGGAGCAGGGCCTTAAAATATATGTGACAAAATATTGAATTAAATCAAGGTAACACTTAAATTACATCAACAGCCCTTTCACTTATGTTAAAACAATGAAACAGGTTAATATTTGTGGAAGAGACTGGTGTTCAGATTTGTTTTTAATAACAAAATTTTAACATAAATGCTGCTGTTTGGACACGAAAAATAATAATTAATCACAGTGAAGTAATACAGTACTATAAACACATTTATAGAATGATAAAGTTAACATTGGCGTGTTTAAAACTCTGCCACACACAATCTTAATCACGACCAAAGGCCCAGTGTCTCTACCGAGAGGAAGGGGAAAACTGCTGTGTCATCACTAGCTTATGTGAGCAGGCACGTGGCAAGCAGGCAGCAACTGTAATAGCATGTGATAAGATACGTTGATACATGTGTATCTTACTCTATATAATGTCACAAATAAAATGAAAAATTGCTGTACAGTCCTTGATTTATAAACAGTGTTTTGGTTAAACCAAAGAGAAGCAGAACGGTGAGGATAACAACGTAAACAATATGATTCGGAAATGGCAAAAACTGAAACTGAAACATGGGTACTCAAACATTAGCAATGTTAATTGATACAACATAAATTAACGGCTTACTATACCCAATTATTAAAATAGCCTACTAAATGTAAATTGCAGCAGGAAATGTCATCAAGAACGGTTCTTAACTAGTTATAAATCAAAAATTAATAATTTATTTAAGTTTCATTTCTGATAATGAAAAGACCTGTCAAACCTTCTTTTTAATTGCATCACCTATGGCGATAAAATAATGTGCTGACATCACAGCTTACATGCTGATTTCCCAGCTCAAATATTTCTGCATGGAGATTACTGTTATGTATAACAATGACATAGCTAGTTTTTCTGTACACAAAGGATGTCTGGATCAAGGCTCAAGTTGAACATAAATTCAGTTTTCTTTTATAACCCTGTGACATTTATTAATGAGATACTTTGATATTTTAGATAACTTTTTCTTCAATTCAATTTTACTAACAATTTTAATATCAATGCCAGTAGCTACATTTGTTTACAGTAGGGTAGTTACATGTATGAAGAGCAGAATTATGTTAGAAGACCGCTGATTACAATTCCCCAGAAGACTCCTTCTAATTTACTCACAGCGTCTGTTTTAAAGTTAACTAATTGAACCGTCTTCTATTTTGCATAATCTCTTCTTATATCTAACCTCACCACTGTAGGAGCTTTCAATGGTGACATATCAAAATAGCACATCCTTTGGAATAAAAATCTCAGCTGTGGGGATTTCTTATAAAGATTCATTTCCAAGTTCCATTATTTTTGTACAAAAAGTAACACAGTTACTACACAAAATATAATTTCCATTTAACTGAGATTAACCTACAAGCCCTCACAATATTACTTTTTGTATACTTTTTGTATACTTTTTCTTTGTATCTTACATTGTCTTACACACACTTAGTTTTCTCAGAACTATGAACGTCAGACACGATTTACTTCACTAGCCGAACATCTTCCAACACACAAATGCAAACTGCAATAACAAAAGTTTGGGGAATCTCTTAAGTAGTCACTGCAGAGATTCCCCTTACAGTTGTTGGGAATATTAATGTTATGTAGGGAGTTCCCTTTCATAATTCCACCGATCACCCCCAGCTCAGTACCAGTTACACATTACATATAATAGCAGACTAACAAGACCTTTCTGTTAACTGAGAATGCAACGGCTATAAATGTTAATAAGAGACATTTTAAAAAAATTTAGAAACTGTTACAGCCACAAACACACTATTTTACAAAAAGCACTGTATTAAAAATGGATAAGATATAATACTGACAATTTTTCAAATTAAAAAAAAAAAAAGGATTGAGTAATTTTCAATCAAAAATGGAAGAATCAAAACAGCTCTGCATAGCTGTCAATTGCATGCATCCTAGCTTGAAAAGAAAATTTACTGTAAAATTTCCATAACTTAAAGAGTCTAAACGTCACCAAAATTATTTTTGTTGAAAATTGTTCCACACAAAGAAATTTTAAAATAAAGAAATATTTTTTTTTTATTTTAATTTTCCCCGAATTGATATTGTAATGAGGTTTCTAACTTTACCACACAGGAGAATAACACTGAGCTGTCTCCCTTGTTTTTATGGAGCTTGGGAATATGTTTTTTTTTTATTTCTGTTCTTCTGCTTGAGCAGTGTCTTTACTGGGCCTGGGCTCCATATCCCTTCTATTGTATTTTGATTGGTAATCTGCTTCGGCCGTTTTTCTGAATGGTCTTGCCCCTGTTGACGGTGCTATAGTCTTTTCACCCGCCGGACCTGCCACTCCACTGGTCATGGAGGGGAGGGCATTGGAAGTGAAAGGGGTGTGGTTCCGCCGGCTGACAGCAGGTGCACTGTAGATAGGAGGTGGGGCAGGGGAGCAAGCTGTGGTGTGGCAGCGCTTGCCAGAGAGACGGCACTCTCAGATTGAACTTCGAGCTGGCATTATCTATCACTCTGGGTGGAGTATATGAGTGTTGTCGCGAGTGGACGTCCTCGGCAAAGGTTTGTCGGAGTGTTCTGCAACATAGACATATATAGGCGCTGTTGGTTGACTGGCCTAGCTGAGTATTGGGTTGATGTTCTCCCCTGACTGCATGGTAAGTGGGCGCCCGTGTGTTCGGGCCCATTGGATTCTTGTGGAGTAAGTATGCCCTGTTGCCGCAGACTGTATTTTCCTGGTCTTCACCTACTCGCAATTCTGGGAAAACCAACTAAAGACTGTAACTAGATATTTGTTTGCCTATGTGAAAATGCAAGGGCGCTTAGGATAACTCTTATGAACGTCTTTTGGACGCTCCGAGGCGTGAAGTAGACTTAATTGGGTGATATTAGCAATAGGATCCCGGTATCATTCTCAATGATAATACAGGTGTTTGATGAAAGGTGTAATTGCACAATGTATGCATGTTGACAGCATGTTGCTTAAGACTCAAATGGTAAAGACTGTGATTCAAGTTGTAGTACACATATTTAAAAGAGTTGAATATTTGTAAGCACTTTGATGAACTGATACAGAGATGGGTAACCACTGGAATTTATCTTGTATTACCATGTTTTGTGGATTTGTATAGGTGTTGTGTTGCGGAATTTATGTTCTGTGAAGTTGAAGTGGCAATACACACGTTTTTTAAACTAGAGATGTGTTTTCTTTCTTTGCTCGAGAATGTTCAATTGCTCACTAACCTGCTATAAGCATTTGTTGGTAGACTTGGTAGAGACTTGTCACACTCTTAGAATTGATTTACTGTGCCTTTAGGAAGGCTTTTGGAGAGCTGGATAGTAAAGGCAGCTGGTCTTTGGGAGTCGTTGCCAAAACAGCACAATACAATACCAACAAACTAAAAAAATTCTATGGAATTGATAGTTTTTTAGCAATGCTTAATTTACAAACATAATTTTTTTCAACTTCTGAATTTCGACCCAGTTTCCAAATTAAGTAACATGGGGTGAAAGGAGTGAAATCCTTTTATTTGACTTTTTGTCTACTCTCCACTATTTGTAACAAACGTAATTTTTTTAAGTAAATCTGTGACAGTCACCTGACACACATTTTTTTGATATGCCTTGATATGTATCTGCCATGTTGCAGAAGAATACTTCTGAGTAAACCCCCTTGTTGCACTGTACTGGTGGTGCGCCCCAGTGAAAAGTGGGTAAGAGTGTATCACGTGCACGAGTGGTCCTTGCATAAATTAGAGTGTATCTTAATTCAGTATTAAGTGTTTTGCGTAATTTATAAATCAATTCAAGTATTCAGTGCAACACGTTTCATATTTGTTTCATTTTATGTCTCTTTCTTCAATGCGGTTTTACACTTTTACACAAGTGGAACAAAAATGGCCATGTCCTGGATGCATGTAAAATATATTCAGATACATAATTTTCGAGATGCTTCATTGTTACAATGCTCAAGATGTTTTTCAATATTTCTCTAGTGTTTTTGTGTATCACTATATGCTTTGTTTAATATGTTTTCTTAACCATCGTCATACAGAACTTTCCATTTGTTCCATAGACAAATTAGGAACACAACTCCCATGTAAACACTTTCTACAAGGAATATAACACATTGGTAATTCCTTTTGTATTTTTCAAGTACTCTGTGTCTTTTTTATCATTTATTAATGTGGTGTATTATATGGTCTTGCTTTTTTCCACTTGATGCTGTTCTCACCCCAGCGGCAAGTTAGAAACATGGAATCATGACAGTCGATTCATAGTACACAAAGGAGGCAGACATGCATCTGCCCCTTGTACTTTACCGCTTTGTACTAACCAAGTAGTGTGCAATAGTGTTTGATGCAAATTACTGGAAATTTGTCATTTTGTCTTCTTGAACCAGGTTCTCCTCAAGCCCCTGTCGCCCGACTTGCTCAGTCACCATAATATTTTCAGTTAGCCTCGCGCTACTTTTTACAGTATAGCCCACCAGGTGGGCATAGGCCCCATATCCGATCTACTGACAGGGCATTCCATCATGTTAGATATTGTTTTTTATGGTGAGCAAAACTGCATCAACAATCTCATGTTCATAGGCTTGCCTGTTGCTCACCCCGTCATTGTTGACGTTTCAGGCTCCTGAATCCACTCTCCAGAAATTTTAATCAGACAAGTATGTGTATTTCGGCATGGGGATTGGCCAAAACAGATCCCCATTCATAGCTTGGAAGTTGCAACAATACATTATTATTGTACTTAACACGCCCCGTGGTCATCTGCCTACCAACCCTGGAGATTCGTCATTGTGCTCTATTAGAGAGGTTTCCTCCACTGTTTCCTGCAGCATACCCGCCTCACTATCCTGTGCGCCTCCTCTAAGCTCTCTTCGCTAGCTGGCCCATTTCCACCTATACCCACATTACCATATCCTGGTGTAATATAAGCCGCAACTATGTCCTAAATCAACAATTCCCAGTGTCACCCTTTCTTCTGTAAGCCCTATTTCACTTGAACAGAACATAGGGGAACATTCACATAGGCAATTTGGTAAGGACAAAGAATCAAGTGAAAGGCACATTGACATAAAAAACAATAAAACCAGCTCTTTAAAAACAGTCTAACAGGACTGTGACAACCTCCAAATTAGCTTTAAAAATAAGCTGCAACAACATTTTACAACTAAATTAATAACAGTGAATATTAGTGCATTTCATTTGAGTTCAGCATTACCTACACATGTGTAGACCCTCTTGCTCATGTGTACACACATGCACATATAAGTGTACGTACAGGCACGTATAAATGTACGTGCATGCTAACCTGTGTGTACATAAAATAAGTGGCCTAATAGGCCATATTATTCAGCAAAACATACAACTAGATCATTAATTCAGTAGAAATTCTAACAATCATGTGCAAAACAATCTGCTGAATGTTTTCGTATTATTAAACAAAAGAAATATTTTGTAAAACTTACTTGTTAAATAGATGATAATCTACTTTCATCTTGGAATAGGCTCGAAAATCATCAGGCAGCAACATGACAGGAATGGTGACATGACTCAATTCATTTATCTACAGACAAACAGATACAATGTCTTGTGAGACATATGTTAAAATCACAAATATTTTAAATTTTGAGTCAATTCATAGTAATAAATAACTCTTCTGGAAAAGCATAAAAATCAATCAATTTCTAAGAGAAAAAAGTACAGTATATTCAATGTTAAACCTATTAGCGTATTTTAAAATTCTACAAAGAAAATAATTTTTCATTTTTTTGACTGTATGTAGCAGAGGAAATATGAGAACAGTGCAATAAGTTAGAGGCCTGTTGGCAGTACTGGTGACAGGAGAGGACAGAGCATTTTGTGAAAATCTGAGTTACACATATAAATATATAGTACAATTAAAGTCAAAGTTGTAAAAATTCTAAATTCATGAAGAAACAGTTTTGTTAAATTTTCTGTACACATGCGAGGTCAGTGATTAGTGAGTTTTGTTTACGTTGGTATTATGCATAAAGGCAGATAGGAGGGTGTGTTCTGGGTAAGACATTGTTCTGTGTGTTGTCAAATTGTTGACTACTTTCTGTTGTTACACTGTGATAGTTACAGATGTGTTCTGACACTATGAAATGAGGTCAAGAGTAGTCTAATTGATTAAATAAAAAAAAAAATAAAACGTCATGACTGCAGATTCAACAACACTGTTTACTGACTTAGTCACGTTTTGGAAGCGTATTTGTTCAGTATTGCTAAATGAGTGGAAACAAGTATGTCTTAATACGAAAGTGTGACAAATAAAACTATTTGTAATGGAAATTTAAAATAGTCTGCACGCTTACAGGAACCGGATTATTTGAATTTGCCAATGGAGCAGAAAAGAATCTGTAGATAAAGGGATAAATATAAGTCTGCGGCAAGAAAAAGAGCTACTGACTATTCACATAGCGATAATAGGAAATTGTTCCACACCTTTCGAAATCATGGAAGAACTGAACTACCATCATCAACATAAGTTGGAGTTCACAAAATTACGTTGCTAGCAGGGATGTAGAAAGTAGTAATATTTTCATAAGAGGAAGGAGACGCAACTGTTTTAGTGTCTTTGATTTTGTGAAAATAAAACATACGCCTAAATGTTAGATCCTCCAGGTTCATTTAATTAAGTACAATGCTATGAATGTTTACTTAACCTGTTACTATTTTTCCTAATATAAATATATATATATATATACGTTAGGAAAAGAGTTTTTATAGTTTTAAAGGGCTCAAAAATGCACTAAGCAAATGTCAAGTTCTTCTTGTAACATGTGCAACACATTTCATTTATTGGGTGCACAGTCCCAGTAAGAGCAATTCTATCCTTTTGAATATTTCCTGTTGGCTAATGATAGTAAGATAAACTATAGTCTTTGTAGAGCCCTACTGCACGTAAGAGCATTAAACACTCTTTTCAAGTAAGTAAAAGTTTCAGTACATAATTAATATGCATGCACATTTAATTTCATTGAACATCAGAAATTATTACTTGTTGATACCAATTAAGGAAAGCAGATTTGTAATATTAATGATGCTATTTTTATGGTCTAAGACACAAGACTTTGAAAACGACTCACTCAACTTTAGATTTTTGTGTTTCCGATTCACAGTGATAAATTAGATCTTTTTACACTTCCACATAGCTGCAATTATGAGTTTGACATGTGCCTAGCACACCCTCCTATTAGTCTGTCTGCCACACTGTACTTATTTAGTATGGCCTACATGCAGTGCATGTTGTAAATAATAAATATTACCTTTAAAAAAATAGGCTTCTTTAGTTTTACTCTTTAATTGCAACATTTTTAAGCGTCTTATTGTTGTCTTAATGTTTTTCAAAACATTTTTTAATTTTTTGTCTTTCATTTACAATCACCATTATTACCTATTACGTCAGTGTTGCATCAGCTATCCTATGTGTCTTTGTATCCTTCCGCCTGAACATGATGTAACAGAGAACAATAATCCAACATAAGACATTTCAGAATACCAATAACGATTTGTTAAGTATTTACTATTTTTCCAATGTCCAATTTGTATCGTGACTTGTGTAACTTTGATCAATTAAGTATTTTGTATGTGAACTACTTTACACTGTGCGAATTCCGCCCCCCCCCCCCGCAGAGCTAGATTGGTGACGTCGAACGCCATGTTAGTTAGTCGAGGTCTGACGCGCAGAGGAGATAGACGTCTCGTCTACCCCGGGTCCTTCACCAGTTTTGCATAAGTAATTTTTAGTTTTCAATTGTTTAGTTTTAATTACCGGAATCATTTTTGTTTTGACATGTGGCTCCTCAATCCCTGCCGGCCGTCGTGTTCAGGGGCTTAAATTTACACTTTAAGTACACCGCCAGCCTAGTGCTGTTTTGGCTACGTAACCAACTGGAGAGGTTTATGCTCCAGGCCCGCTTAACTGACATTGGCGTTCCGCAGATACCAATCAATTGCTTATGGTGAGTAAACTAACTATTCACGTCTTTCATTTAATAGTGTTTGCTCACCCCATCCCTAGTGACGCGTAGTGTACATGAAGTCTCCAAAGAATCTGTCGTTTGGCATGTGCAACAATCCACTGGTACATAGCCTGCCCCATGGTCGACCCTGGGATCAACATCAAAGGGGGTTTCCTCCGTGGCTTCCGCCGTGAACCCTTTTCACTACTATCCATCTCATCTCAGTTCTCCCTGCTAGCCGGTCCATTTCCTTAACTTTGTCACACACATTCTGTCCTACTCACCTACCAAGTCAGTGTCTTCGTCATCTAAACGTTCCCCTCCTAGCACCCCATGTCTGTTTCTACAGATGTTGAAAAGGTGTCAAAAAATTTAGTTTATTTTTAATTTTTCCCTTTTTTATTAGATTATGTTAGTTTGTTCATTTAAGTTAGATTTGATTAGGTTAGGTTATTTTACACTAAGTTTTAAATTTTTCGTTAGGTTAACTTAAGTATCCTTACCTAAGGTAAGATAATCTAACCTAACGAAAAATGGAAAATTTAAGGGTAGGTTAAATAAAATAACCAACCAAAACTAAACTAACATAACAAAAAATGAAAAATGTTGAAGTCGGTAAACTACAGTTTTCTACTACTTACTTCTGTAGAAACATTTTTTATCTGTAAACTATGCCTTTAAAATCTATAGTTTGGCAGGTATACTACTATGAGTAACTATTTTTAATATTTACCTGAAAAAGATGCCTAGCGAAAATATTCAGTAGGCTAATTACCTAAATCCAGATAAGAATATTCTCTGCGGACTAAATCAAATTACCATATTAATAGCAATGGCTTAATGACAATTTTTGTGTTATGAATTACGCATTAATTACCTAATAAAATTATAATTTTTAGGCATTCATGGACTGCAAAGTGCCCACATCAATAAATGTTTTTGTACACATTGTTTCTGTAACAATGTTTTTTCTTACAAAAATTTTAAATTTTTGCATGCAATCACTTTTCACACATAAGAAACCTATTTTTCAATATAAAAAACATCTGTCAAAACTCACAGCAAAGGACAAATGAGAATGTCGCATACCCCTGGCTAATTAGGTTTTCTAGAGTGGAATTGTGACTTTTGTTTGGACTTAAACAGCCCTTAATTGAGATCAAGACTGTGCAATTTTTAACAGCACAGAGACAATAAAGGGTCTTTATTAGCTAAATTGGGAAATAGGGGCAAGATAAGGTTGTTTGCAAATGACTGTGTTATTCACAAAGTCAGTTGACAAGTTTGTTGGAGGATCTGGTTCAGTTGATATAGGGAAGCAGGTGGATACCTGCTTCATAGACTTAGCGAAGGCTTTTGACAAGGTTTCTGATGGAATATTGATGAGCAAAGTGGAAAGACTGCTGGATGATAGGCGGGTGGTTGACTGGATTGAGGACTTTCTCAGGGGAGGAAGTCCGAGAGTGAAAGTAAAGGAGGCGATATCGGAGGAAGGAGAGGTTACAGCACGAGTACCACTGGGAAGTGTGTTGGGGCCTTTGTTATCCACTATAATGGTGAATAACATGGGACACAGGATTGCAGATAAAATAAGACTGTTTGTGGATGACAGTGTACCAGTACTGTATATAGAGGTTGGCAGTGGAATCAACTTGCAGGAGGAAATTGATAGGTTGTGGTCCTGGACAGTGGAGAACATAATGAAGATCAATGTACGTAAAACCAAGTTGGTGAGGTATACTACGAAGAGAGTGGTGAGTAGAGAGGTATACAGATGGGATGGGCAGGAGATAAAGGGAGCCACAGAATATAAGTATCTGGGAGTTGTGATACAGGCAGATCTAAGGTGGACCAAGCAGGTGGACAGAGTGGTAAAGAAGGGAAGAAGGGCTAAAGGACTGCTCGGGAAGGTGTTTAAGGGGGTTAGTGGTGAGGTAAATGGTTTGTCCAGTACTGGAATGTGCTGCTGCGGAGTGGGATCCGTATGTGGAGAAGTCGCAGAGAAGGGCAGCGAGGTGGGTGATGAATAAATGGAAAAGGCAGAGTCAGGCTGGTGAGGAGGAAAGGAACTTTAGGCGTATCATGATGAAGGAATTGGGATGGAAACTGTTGACGGACAGGAGGGTGGAAAGGCTCGTCAGGTTGTATAGGGTGATGAATGGAGAGGGTGGATGGGGAAATTTGGCCTGCTAATTAAATTATGGAACTTTTAAGGGTAAAGGTGGCAACAGTGAGAAAATTCAGAGGGTGTGGAGGAGAACGAAGAGGGGTAGACAGTCTATACTGGTGAGGACGGTGAGGGAGTTAAATGTACTGCAGGAGGAGTTGGTGACGGTTAGGGGAGTTACAACGTTTAGGAAGGGACTGGAGGATGGGAAATGTGGGGATGGGGAGGATTCTACTCGCCACCGGGCGCTAGCCCAATTACTAGTATAAAACTTATTAATAAATTAGTCAGGCTGCGAGAACAACTTGCAGGCAGATATTGATAGAATACGGTCATGGTCCAGGGTTAGCAATGTGAAAATTAATGTACACGAAACTAAGATAGTGAAGTTTACAAAGAAAAGAAATAAGCACCATCAAGTATAGGTGGGCTCTGCAAGATATAGAAGAAGTGACGAACTACAAATACCTAAACGTAGTGCTGCAGAGTGACCTCAGGTGCAGAAAGCAGGTAGACAGAGTGGTTATAAAGGAGAGAAAGGCACCTGAAATGTTAATAAGGGTATTGAAGGGTGTTAGCAGTCACGTGAAGGAAAGAGCATACTTCCCAATGGTGTGGCCAGCATTGGAGTAAGCAGCGGCAGAATTGGACCCATACATGGAATGTGAAGTGTAGGAGATGGAGAAAGTGCAGAGAAGGGAAGTGAGATAGGTGAAAGGTTAAGTGAAAATAGCAGCCTGGAGAGGAGGGTGAGGAGAAAGGGTATTATAAACCTTCAGAGATAAAGGAAATGGGATGTAGACAACTGAGAGACAGGAGGAGCATGGAAAGACTGGGCCGGTTGTACAGTTTGGTAAATGACAAGATAGAATGGGGAAGTTTAGGTTGCTGGCTAACTTTAGGAGGGTACAAAGGAAGAGGAAACTGAGAAGATTTAGAGGATATGGAGAATAATAGAGTGGGGTAGGCAGTCTACGCTAATAATATCAGTGACTAGCCACGTTAGTGCAGAACGTTTTGCAGAAGGACTTCGGTAACTGGCAGAGAAACGGGTAGCTGAATTCGTCACCTACAGTAGCCAAATTGGGAGTGCTACACAATAGTTTCTTGTTTGGAATTGGTATACAGCTAGGCTTATAGTTTCAACACCAGTAAAACTATTTTGACAAATGCAAATGAGGTTAAGGACACACGCTACATAAATTATTATTATATACTGCATAGTGTTTAACTCACAGACTAGGCCATATTCAATTACTAGCTAGACTCCACAACACACTATAACAAGTTTCAAAACATTTAACTTATTGGAGCGTAACGTGTCCACCGGTACAAAAATACTTGTCTGTTCAAATCACGTTGAATTAGAAGAAGTCCTGCTAACTCAACAAATCCTGTACAACCATGCGATATCAGATGACAAATTGCTTATAACCTCAAATCCCAATTTGAGCCCAAACTTTATTTTACTTCTAAACTACAGCATAAGCTTAAAACTACATGCTATAGCAACTCATATGTACTGTCTACAATTTCCTTACCGTGTGATTTACGCCCCACATAAGCACCGACAGAAGAGGTTCATTAGCGCGAAACACTTTAACCTTCTGATGTTTTACGCGAAAATGCTTCTTTTTTAACTTACTGAGACCACCTTGACCTTGGCTACCACCACTCATCGCGCTACTTTCGAAAACCTTTCTAGCAATGGCAAGTAAGTTTACAAACACAGCATAAATACATAGTTTTACATGATCAACTCATAAGCATTTATTATGGTCAAACAATCGAGCACCATTCCAATGATACAACACACAAAAATATAAACGAAGCACGCACTACAGTCAAACTGTTGCAAGCTACTGTGGTCTATATAGAGAGTCTGATCTGTATAGAAGCGGTCATTACCATTCATATGAAAACTAGTATCTGCGGTTTAAATAATTAAAATAAAATTATTTTTTTCATATTTGTTTTTCACGGGTGAAACGCCCATAGCTGGTCACTAGGTTTACAATGAAACATTTATCGCATACAGTGAATTATTTTACTGAAGTGCAACACAGTGTATTTCAGTGCAAGCACAATGAACATGTCGGGTAGAACTTTTTCCATGGAGTCTATGAATGTTTGTTTGTTGTTTGTAACAGATGGCTAATATATTAAAACTAATCTACGTTTTTTTACTAAATCAATCATTACTTTTAATTTGTATTTAGTTTTGCCGACTTCCTGCTAGGAAACTTAAAACTGTTTGCTGGTTCGTAAAGAGGTATCAGGCGCCACCTGTGGTCTTATTACGTAGTACCACTGACGCAAAGTTGATTAACGAAGCAATTTGCTTTCCTTTTGCCTTCGAAATTGCGATTCACTTTTATTGAGTGATCATGGACGACAATATTTGCTTCAGATTAATGTGGCCTGCCTGCCGTTGTGCATTCAGACATGTTGTTACGTCCTCTAAGTATATGTCTACAGCACAATGTCACAGTGCAGTGCATCGAGCAGCAGTATAGTGCAACCATACACCTGGTGAGGGTAGAGCAGAGCACTAGTATAGTGTCAGCATCCACCTTTCAAAGAAAGTGTAATCAAGAGTAAGCAAGTGTAACCTAAGTATGGTGCAACGACACCAACCTGACAAACGCACATTACCTGCGTGAGAACAAAGTGATATTTTATTGTGTAATTAAACAAGAAATGTGTTTTTAAATAGTCTTAGTAAGAAATAAGAAAATGTTTAGAATCAATGAACTTTATGTTAAGTACAAACAGGTGAAGTAGTCATGTCACCACATGACTATAAATCACGTATTATAATAATAACGATCAGGCAGAAAAGTTTATGCTAAGACACAAATTCGATTAAGCAAGCAATGACTCTATCAACAACAAGATATTGTCAATTTCAATGTTTTGATGTTAAATAAATTAACCACAATAGACGGCGTGAACGGGAGGTCTGTTCACCCGCTCGTCGCCGTTGTCTCTTCAGTAAGAGCTTGGCAGGCGTAGGATGTGCTCACATGTCGCATCGCTGGGGTCTTCACGTTTGTCTCAACCACTTAATTGCAATAGTCATCTTGTAACACCGGAACCTTTGCATATTTTTCACCCCTGTGATTGCCATCCACTAATGGCCCCAGGAGTTTATCTTTACTTAAATGTTCACGTGTAACAACACATATTTCAACCGCACATAAGCTACTGATTGGCGTTACGGTCGGACCCACTTCAGAACATTCGTCATGTATAGTGAGTTTCAGTGCAAATACAGTGAGTCTTAACAGATCACATGTGTATCATTTCGTTTCTCGTAAGTTGCAGTAGCTCAGAAATTACAGTGTTAACGACCAACTGAATACTGTGTGCCATACATGTCACAGATTGCTTTCCCAAAATACCAGGGGCTAAAATGATGTTTGCTGCATTGTCAGTAACTATGAACTCAACTTTGTCAAATACTTCCCACTTTCTTAGGCACTGCTCAATGTTGTTGGCTATTAACTTTGCAGTATGATTGGGTCCTTCGAAAGGATGAACCTCAAGGCACTAGCGAACTGACTGCATATCATCTGCGATTCCATGTGCTGTAAGACTGATAAAATCAGTCATGGCTGCAGATGACCATAAATCAACAGTAATAGAAATATGCTTCAACTCACTTAACTTGTTTATTATCTGTTGCATTACTCTTTGGTACATATTTGGTATCACTTTAGATAAAAAGTAGGCATATTTTAGCGGTTGAATTGGTCAGAAGCTGTTAGCAAGCGTTTGCCGAATCGGTTTGCATTTACAAGAAATCGCTAAAATGCAATATTCAGTAAACATAAATGGCTACCACCATGGAGTTACGAAATTGTGTACTTGTTATTGTCTTATCAGGAATAGAATTGGACTGTATAAAGGAAAATACTTCTTCACGAATACGAATATTGGAAAATAAACTACTTTCACTATTGTTTTTACATGTACAACATAATAAATTGTAGAAATAAATTTAATTGTGCACCAGTATATGATAAAAAATTAATATTGCATCATTTTATTTTAAAATAACTTAACTTTCGTCCATATTTCACATAAATACCGTTTGTTTTGGTTTCAGATTTGTTCGAAACAAAACAGGAAATAAAAGTATAGGTAAACATCCTGTGAACAAACCCTGTAACCGTCCTCCTGCCTCGGTTGCCAGAAACGTGCAAACACCCTCAGCCTGGTTGCAGCATGTTTGCAAACACCCTTGTAAACAGGAGCGCTAAAATGCTCTGTTTACAGGTACCGCTACCAATTCAACAACTAAAATACGCCTAGTGTTGCCTGCATGGAAGTTTATATCGCGGCTAAAGGACATGTAGAAGTCTAACAAAACCTTCGTCACTAACAACAGAGAATGGCTGAATGTCTGTGCACAACATTTCTGCCACAGCTTTCGTCACTGCCAACGCCCGAGGATTATCGTCATTGTATTGCTTCCCTTTCTCAATAAAAGCTTATATAGTCGGCTGCAGTAATACTTGATTTCCACAGGATATACTTTTGTATAGCACACGAATCAACTGACAGCACTCCTGCAGACGTACAGGTTTTTTCTTTTAGCTGGTTGTCTTGGACTTTCATAACCGAAACATGGAATCGCTTAACATGGGCCCACATGTTGCTAGTTGTAAAAGAAGTTTTACTATCATGTGCTCCGCCACGGGATATTTTCTGGGAACAATAATTACACACGGCAAATTTATCGTCACGTCCAGAATCTAGATGAAAATGTTTCCACACACCACTACGATTAGGTGTACCCATCCTGCAAAAATAATAAAAATTTTCATGTAAACGCAAATACACTCCCGCCGCTATTAGTAAATAAATACAACTGCAAACACGATCGCCAACAATATCAGTAAATAAATAAAACTTCAATCATGGTCGCAAACATACATAGTTTTTATTTTGGCTCATTTCTCAAGTTGTTTGTTTTACTCGGCCGTAACATGATATCTCGTCGGCTGCACTGAACTTGCACTCACTGTGCACCAAAGACTTTAAAGGTGCGCGTATGACGTCATGGCACTCAACATACAAGTGCTTGTAGCTTGTTTGTCCGCCATATTTGATGTGAAGTAATGGCGAAATACGGGCGTGGAACGGTTATGTAAAAAGTTACACAAAGTAATTTTCAAATGTTCGTTAAAAAAAATGTTAAAATCTGATGGTAAGTGAAAAATAAATCTCCCAAAAAAATCGTACTCATAAATACGTTTACCAAATGCATGTGGCTTTGATAAGTTGCTTCAAGAAATGAAAAGCGAGTGTAATGTATTATAAACATTATTTTATGAGAAAATGTGGAGTTACTTTCGTATTAAGGTAGTTCCGTTCCATATTCACTGTTATGTTTTTTTTCTTGGACGCTAACATTAAAACATTAGTGCTAGCATAAATTGTAGGTTATTGCTCAATTTTTTTTTGTCGGATCGGTTAATCGTTTAAAGTAATCGCAGATACGATTAATTATGGAAAACTGATAATCGTACGATTTAAGTTAATCGGTAATCGAATCGGCTCATCCCTAATATCTATACTGTACGACACTAGCAAGCCAAGTCAATGATTCAGCCATCATCAATTGAATGGTGTATTTTAAAAAGTCACTATGACAGCGGTTACTGAGGGCAAACTAATTCACCGTAATGTCTTTATGGGAACACCTTCAGACTGTAAACATGATTATAAGGTTACACAATGTTGTCTAATCCGACATTTTTTGGCAATGGCAGGCTGTTACTGTGTTAACTCGTTAAACACTCGTTATTTTAGACATAGTAAATTATGTAGTTACAGCCAGTTGTATAATAAACAGGAATGCCAACATTGGAAATTGAGGTGTAATTATGCTGGCACAAACGAACATGGAAAACTGCATTCCAGTTTTGTTGGCGAACGAGTTAAGAACATACAATAGATAGCCTGCAAAATTATGATGCGAAAACAAAGGAGTGTTCGTCGCCTGAAAAGTCTACGAAGTAAAGAGACACATTTAAATTACATTTGCATTAACAAAATGTATACATAACTTTTTTTTGTGTGTGTTTGCACTGTTGTAAAGTAACGACTTGGGTGACTAGGAAATTGGGTGAAATAAACTTACATTTCCCAGTGCCACTGTTTAAACCTGTTACCTGGTAGAGCTCGCCAGATGGTCATCTTCCCCTAGTCGTCATTTTTGGAGTCGGTTGAAGACATTGGTACAATCCAGGATCACTTTCTGACTGTAACAATGCAGGTAGACGTTAAACTTCAAGGCTGGTAACATCGAGGGGCACTTACTCACTCTACACTCCGTGTGAATAAAAATGCCATTGTTGAGCAAAATGGGGTTTATTCCCGGAACATCCCCGGATGAGAACACTGAAATTATTCCTCTGTATTCGCCCGAAGGACATTGTGTTTGTTGTAAAATGTGGCAACAACCAACAATGGTATAATACATGGAGTTAATATGGGATGGCACAAACACTCTCCCGGCACGTGTCGGTCCCTGGGCCTAAAACAAAAGCAAACCATCCGGTGCTTAATGTAAACTGACGACTACAGAAAAGTAAATGATTGGAGCAAAGTTTGAAAGTTCCATGGAATCGCGGAGTATGACTTCATGCAAAAATCCTGCTTGTTCACGAGTCGGATGAAGACTGAAGAGTGGCGTCGGGCGGGAAATATAGGAACACTGCTACTCCTGCCAGACTTATGTGTTTGCCATCCTACATGCTAAAACACAAAACCTTGTTGCAAAAATTAAGAAATTATGAATAACAAATAACGAACGCTCTTCTGCCCCTTCTTACAGTCCTAAGTTCAATTTAGGGTGCGTTCAGGAATACTTAAAATCCAGTAAAAGACACTAGAAGAAATACATACATAGAGTATACAATGAATAATTAGACAGTTTGATCTGTTCTTAAAATTACTAATAACTTATCAGTTCAAAAGGTACATTAACAATAATCAGTTTAAATCTTATGTCAATCGCCTCTGATAGCAGTTTGTCTGGTTTTGAAAACTTTAGGTCCCGACCATTGTTGGAAAACGAAGTTCAGCTAGCGATTATAAGCATTTCTTACACTTGCTCGGTTAACCACATATTTCACCTGTCTGAATCTATTGTTAATTCACAGAATTTCACATACACTGGCCTTGTGTCGACAAAATTGTGTTCAGGGAAATGTCTTATATGCGTATCTTTAGCAGAATGTCACCTGTCGTGGCGATGTAGGGAACAGGACCATGCCTGCAGTGGTCCATCCTATGCTCCAGGCAAACGGGCATGCACGGCATATATCAAAATAGATTTCGAGATTTTTATGTTGATGTATGTAATAATTTAGTGTGAGAGTGCTTTTGTTGTGACATGGAAGACTTATCGAAATGTATGTCTTGATGTATCTTTTATCAGTGTGTGTCTCGGATGTATTATTATTATTGCTACTATTATTGTTTTTTGTTTCAAAATGACTCGAGCATTTGAGAAACAATGCAAGCCCACATTTTGGCAAAAATGAGTTACCCATCACAACAGTATGTTGGAGGCTATTTCTACATGTGTGCAAATAGCCACTTAAGTCCACACAATGAATGCATAGATATAGACCTCTGTAGTTGCCACATATTTGAGAAACAACGTAAGTCTGGGACTAATGTTGTTTATCGAATGCCCTGTTAAAACCCCACGAAGCACACAAAGTGCTTGATGCTTGTATTGCACCGTGAGTGGTGTTTAGAGATTGTTTGGGAACGGTGGCACCCGGTGGTGATCATGTGACTTGGCAGACATCTTTGCCTCATCGATCTTCAGTTAGGAGGCTCAATATTCCCATGTTCTTTGGATCCCCTCCTCTACCCAACCCCTTCATTCTTCCTGCTAGCGCATGCGCCTCGGCGTCTGCAGCCATGGCACCAAGGACACATCGTGTGTAAGCTTTCTATTCTTGCTTGGCACCGGTGGTGATGTGATACATTTAAGGTACGTGCACTCCTCTCCTTCTTGATCAATAGGACTTAACCCCCTTGAAGACAGCTGGCAGCTGCACTGTCACGTTTTATCGTATATAAATGTAAAAGCTTTCACTACTTTCAAAATTTAATTTTATTCAATCTTTTAATTCTATCTGGCGATGAGTAGAGCTTCCACATTTGATGTTGTCCCTGGAAGTTGAATTTCCCGACCTATTCGTTGAAACTTTGGGTTTGTCAACCCATTTGCTTTGTTGAAATGTCTTATTTAGTCTCCCCTAGGAGCGTACATACTGGTTACGTGTTTGGAAGATTTTTTCCTAAATTTATTTGTAAATAATTTCCCAGTCAAATTTTTGTGGGCATGTTGCAGCACATAGAATGTGACACTAGTATTTGTAAGTGCAAAAAGTTCAAGGTACCACGATACATACAGACAGGAATCAGCATGCATATTTATTGTCGTTTAAATCTTCATGAATGTTAATTACTCGGGCCAGATGCCCATTTTCTAAGAATTTATGCACTACACGTTGAGGTAGTGTGTGCCCTGTGTTTAAAGTTAGAGCTGGGTGCAAATAGTTGTGTTGATATCTCAGACTTTGTAATTAAAGTAGGTTATAGATGTGGACATACATGCAAATCGTAAAACTCGTTTGAGGGCGCAATGAATATGTCATGGAACTGTTTGTTTAACCGTCTCTATTAAGAGTCATAGAGGCACATTTTGTATGGGTAAATTGTCAGTTGTGTTGGGTGTGCCATCCAAGGTTTTATACGTACGTAGCTTGGAATTTTAATGTACACTTGCATTCTTCATATTTAATTATTGTTTGTGAGTATGTAATACTCATGTTGGATCTGTAGCTTGTACTAAATACACTCGTAAATTTAACTTTCCATAAATTAGTTGGTTGCTTTCCGTAGCAGTATAAAGTTATTCTATTCATTTATTAACCATTCTATTTAATGCCCATGTAGAGAGCTTAATTAACCCACACATACGTATATGCATATATAAATTGATAATTACTAGTACACATGGTCCACTAATGAAAGAATTTAATCCTATCGTGTTGTTAATTGATCACCTTGTGCGACAGGCATATTTTGGTGTGTACAATATAAATGTATCTAAACTTGAGCAATGGTACTTGTCTAGCTAAACATATGTTTTAATGTTTAATCATGTTGAAGTTAATATCTGCGATACTGATACTGATACTGTTAACGACACTCCGAGTCGTATTGAGTCTCTATGTATGCCACGCAGTCGAATGTCAGGCTGCCAGATTTTGAAATGTTTCAAACGTAATTTAAGGGTGATGCAAGCGGGGGTCGCAGTGATGGTAAGATAGACTGATAATTCTCGGGTGAAGAGAGTATTAGAATTTATCCTGCACTGCAGTGGCGTACGAGGACAGGTTGCCCGGTGGTGAAAGCTCGTCTGATGTAATGGACGAGCACCTCAGTGAGCGTTAAAAATTCCCTCCCACTCGACATCGTGTTTCGCAGAGGACTCTTTAGGCATTCCCCACATCTCAATGCACACAACAAAAGCACTTGCCAGGTATGTAGGGCACCCGGACGCCCACACTGAGAATACCCAATACACTCAATAAAATTTGCAGGTTTTGAGGACCCTGTAAACTTAAGGCCGTATAGCGGCAAATCAATAATGACCACGTTACTTACTAGTGTGAAGATTTATTGGAATGTCTCCATAATCCAAACAATATGCACTCAAATGGGATCCGGACCTAGTCCGTACGGTGGGCGAAGCTGCATGTAAAAAGCAAGCCATGTGGGCTAGAGAGATAAATTGAATACTTAAGCCTCTGGGCGCAATGAGTTGCAGTGGTGAAGTGGTTCCTCCAGCACTGAAGTTAATTAAGAAAAAATGTTCCAGACAATTAAAGACACTATTGATACACTAAAAGACTGAACAAAGAGAGGTGGAACAGGAGCGACATGAAATCGACCGCCTTCGAACGCAGCTTATTGCCAACTGCCGAACTCTTAGTGTGCTCCCTGCGTTGGCAGCAGGTTCGCACCAAATTTTCGTCAGAATACAAAATACACTTTTAAAACACAGAATAAAGAGTCAGTAAGTTTTAATTATTATTAAACTTGTAGAGTCCCTAACATATTCAGGGAGTGTTTATATTTTAATATTATAAACTTTAAGTTCTTAAGTAGTTTTGTATTATGCTGTATTATTTTTAACCAAGTTAATTTTAGCTTGTGCCGTATCAAATACGACATGACTTAAATAGTATTCATATTAATTATTTTTTATCTATGATTCTTATATTCAGGCTAATTAATTTTTTTAAACTTGTTTAATTTATTTAGACAATAATAGGTGTTATTGAGTAATATTAATTTAATAATATTTCAGAAGTTCACTTTAAATTATAGCTATATATTCAAGCTACATTAGTTTGAGCAGACCCTAGTCGCGATAAAGTGTTTATTTCTTAGCAGGACAGTAGTTGCTGAGCTTTAAATTCCTCTGCCCGTTGTACTGTCGTACCTCCGTCTTCGTGCCACGTGTCGCTGACATTGCAGTGCGTGATATTTTATTTAACCACATGATTTCAATGCAGTTTAGCGATTCTGATCACGTGTTTGTCGCATGCTACACTGCTTCGATGCACACTTTGCCGATGCTGTGACGCCAACCACCCTAAACAGTTTGTCCCTACAGCGCCACCATCATCGTCAACAGTGCCCCCGCGCACCCTACGTCAGCTGTGCACCCGACGACGTGTGCATGGATCATCAGCCAGGTAGGAACGGGAACACAACATCCACATATCGGATCACGCCCACCCACGTGGCAAAATTTACCAAGAGGTAACTCATTAACAACACGACAAATGAACAAATTAATTAGTACAAAAATAACAAGACATTCGTAGTATCACCGGCCATTGGTCGTTTAGTCGAACTCTCTCTCCTCACGGAGAAATTAGCCACGTATGTGACACATAGGTTTTAGTCTGTAACTTGTCAGTGTAGCACACCAGCGTAATGATAAACATTCCAAACATTTCAGTTTTAATGACCCAACTGGGAATTGAATTGGGAACGGTCAACGGGAAGGGACTTAAGAGATCTCCCGTAGTAATGTGGTTATTTTCAGCATACTCGCGCCAAAAGACGTATAAGACAGTACTTTAATTTTTGTTGTCAGGTTTTTATGTTTCGAAAAGAGTTTGTGAAAAGGTTTTCTAGTGTGTGTTCTGTCGGCACGTCAAAAACAATTAAGTACCGACAAACGCAAGTGCTGTGTAATTGTTCCATTAATATCTTTACTACCAACTTTATCATCCACGAGTGTCTAAAATGGTCATCTATTCCCTGTGTTTCATCATAGTACATTTTTATTAATTATTTCCATCAGTGTTGTGTATGTACTTTCATCTAAAACAATCTCAAGCTATTTTTAACTTTTTATTTGGCGAGTAGCGTGCACGAGGGAGATCGCCACGTGCTCGCGATCTTGCAATTCAGTCTCGGTGTTGAGCTCGGTCGGGGCGCACGCGTGTTGCGTGCTCTGAGGTCTTCAGGGTTGTCTTACTGATTTTTTAACTGCAATAGACTCATTTAATACCGGAACCGTTTGCTATTCCCCTCAGAGCCGTGCAGCCCTAGATCCCAACGTAAATTTAACATGTAATGTAATATTTTACACTTTAATAAGTTGTGTGTAGTGAATAAGGTAAAGTTAACCTAGTCAAGTGTATCCTGTGTGTGTCCGCCAGGGAACCTCAATGTGTACGGGGCAATCTGCGGTGCACCTGTGCAACTTAAATCATGTTACGTAGGTAAATAAGAAATTGAACCTGGGTCTCGACCACATTCTTGTGAAAGTGTTTACCTCACTAGGCCTTTAAGAGGGATCTGTGTTGAGCGTCTAACCTGGCTCTGACAAGGTTAGGATTCCATGCACACACACACAAAGTGAATACCCTGTGTCTTGACATGTACGCCTACGTTACTGTGCCCCTACGGCTGACGGCCGAACGACCCCCTTTCATGCTCTCCGCCCGGTAAATCCCAGGGAAGCTGGCGTCCATGGCATCACCACTCACCAATAGCATACAGCAACGCGTCAAATGGCTTCCAACTTGTGGGGCCAGTGATTGAGTCTACCGTCAAAACTCGCTACGCAACAACGCACAATTCCAGATATTTCCTGGTGAAACCTACAGGAGACATCATCCCAACCCTTCCCGGCCTAAAACCTAACCTCGAAATTCCAATCCAAAAAAAATCCAGCATTGTGCAAAACACCAGCAAAGAGCAACGGGCCAATCACAGCACAGCAGCAAGCATGGTGACGTCAGACGCAATCACGACAAGGAGACGAGGAAAAAGTGCAGCCATCTTGTGGCAGCACGAGTGCATCGCCACCCTCCCCTCCCACCCATCTTGGCGGAGGGACTCACAATAACAACAGTGCATGTGTGCGTGCATGACGCGCCACCTGCTTTCGCCGGTCCGGTTTACCCCTCCCCCTTTTGCACAAGGCGCGGGGAGACCTGCCGCGACAGGGAAGGCCGTGACCTCACCCCAACAGCTGGCGGGATGTCGGGCCGCGCAACTCCGTGGAATCCACTCGGTATGGACAGCGGACGCGTATGCTGGGCGACCAGCGCCGGGAAAATAAACAATGAACTATGTCGCAAGTGTGTACGAACAGCCAGCACGACCAATCCATTCCAGCAACCGTGTGTATGTCAGGATCAAAAACTTTTGGAGCCACTAAACGCAAGTATTCATCAACAAAACTTAAAAATTAATAGTTCTATTGCTGCATGCCTCTCGGGAGGCCTTACAACCCCACTGTGTGAACAATGTGTCAAACCACGACTGGTCGCAGGGTTCGTCAACCCTGCTGCACGAAACAACAGTTGTGAATGTAGGGAAGACACACGTCTGATCGCCATAACTGATCCGGCAAAAATTTTTTACACCTGTCCGAATGCGTTTTGGTGTCACGGACAGATATCAGGTACCCTTCAGTGTTATTTCTGCTAGCGGAAGTACCACGAAAAATGTTTGTCACGAGACGAGCTACGAACCCGGGACCATCACGGACGGATCCAATGCGTCAGGTGTGTCAACAGCAACAAACTCGTAAGTGTTACATCACCGCTAGACCTTCTCACTGGTGAAGTGTTACCTGTCACACGTTGTCAACAAGCAATATGTCACGGACCCTATGCAAACGTGGTGGACTGTGTAGTGTGCGGAGGGCTCGCGCATCTTCGTTGTGTCGCAACAGAGGAATGGCTGGATGTAAACAAATGTTGTTTTCGTTGTTTACATTGCATCACCAAGGTCACGCAACAAAACCCGCGACAAGCCGAGGCACTTAGGGTGAATAACTCGCCTGGGCCAGCAGCGCATTTGACGCCATTACTGGAAATCACCACGTGGCCCACCGAAACTCCACTAGAACCAGCCACAACAACAACGGCGCCAGCTATCGCGCGGCCGATGATGATGCCGGCGCGGATGCCAACAAGAAGATCCGCATGCCTTTATTGACGATTGCACCATGGCGTCTACAACAGTATGGCGTTGAAGAGGAAGAATGGACGCATTGCATCGCCGATCAGCTGAAGGGCGAAGCACAAAAATGGTGGAAGACAGTCACGTACTATGGTATCCAGTGGCCAGACTTCATACGCGCCTTCAACTACCGGTTCACCAGCACGTATGCATCACTTCAAGCACGCAGCCATGCCGTCCTGGACATACAAGGAGAGCACGAGACACTGGCAGCATTCGCAACGCGTAAGATCAATATTGTACGTCAATTCAACCCGCAAATGGATGCGACCGACGTCCTCGAGGTATTAGCGTCAACTGCACGACCGGAATTCCGTGGCGCACTAGCTCCACTTATCCACTCCTCTCTGGAGGACTTCATGCGGTCGATCGTCGTGTTAGACCTCACACCTCGACGCAATGAAGTACAGCGAAAAGAGGCCGACCGCAACGCACCGCGTAAGTTAGGCCAAGCAGCTGCCAGCAGAAATCAACAACCGCGGTCAAATGTCAACAGCACGTCACACCAGACAGCACCGAGTGGGCAAGACCGACCCGCACCTGACGGCCGACCACCATTACCATCAAGGCCAGAGCAGCAGGTATGTGCACCGCTACCTCCCCACCCATGCAGAAATTGCCCGGGCAACCAGATGCAATTGCACAGCCAATGTCCAAATCGTACGCCATACCCACCCCCTAACAACACCCACGGACATGGAGCGGGAAACTAGAGGGCGGGGGAATGTCACCGGACGTGACCTGCCCCCGCGTCAAAACATCAACGCTAGCGAGGACGGTACAACACGCCATCCTGCAGCAGATCCAACAGAACAACCACCAGGTGCTACGTATTCCTGTGCTCCTCAACAACAAGGCGTGTTACACACTCATTTATACCGCTGCATTGCACAACTTCGTACGTCAAGGTTTTGTTGACATATGCCAAACGACACCTGTCAACTGCACCTTTCAACTAGCAACAAGTGAACAGGTAGGGGAGGCCTTGGGACAAGCGTCGACTACCGTCACCATCAGAGATGTCATAACCACCACGACTGCGCTACTCACCGCCGACCTATTGGAGGTCGTCATTCTCGGCGTTCCTTGGCTGACAGAGCAAAACACGATCGTCGAACCCGCAGCACAACGTATTCATTTCTGCACAACAGAACGGCGAACAGTGTACAACTTTGAGCGGCATCAGAACGGACGCACGAGTGAGGTGTCATTAGACGACCTTGACCATGCAGTACCACCGGAACACCGCCACGCCATCCAGCGCATCCTGAACGAACGCCGAGACGTCTTTGCCGACTCCGATCCACTACAACGTACTGCTGTCGCCAAACACGCCATTCCACTCATTCATGATCGGCCGATCTACACGCCACCTCGTAGTTATCAGCCACACCAAAGCCAAATCATCAAGGAGCAGAATGCCGACATGCTGAAGGAGGGTGTCATCGAGCCTACCCACAGTCATTACAATTCCGCCATCACATTAGCGCCAAAGAAGGACGGAACGTGGAGGTTTTCCATCGACTTCAGACCAGTAAACCTGCCCACGGAGTCATTGCCGCCGCCGTATGTCAACGTGCGCGACGCACTCAGTGCCCTGGGGCATGCAGAGATCCTCACCTCAATAGACCTTCGGAGTGGTTACTGGCAAGTAACCGTTAAACTGGAGGACCGCCCAAAGGCAGCCTTCACCGCTCCCAATGGGAGGCGTTTTTAATTCCGCACCATGCCGTTCGGACTCAAAGGAACGCCGTCAACTTTCCAGACCATGATGGTCAGGGTGTTGGATGGCTTCATCGGTGACTTCGCCCTTGCCTACTTGGACGATGTGGTGATCTGGTCGGAGACGTGGGAAGACCACATCCGCCACTTGTCCTTGGTCCTGGAGCGACTAGCCATAAATCAACTGACGTGCGCCAACCGCAAATGTCACCTGGGGAAAGGGCGGATACAGTTCCTCGGGCACCTCATCGACGAGCAAGGTCACCGTCCCACTGCCGAAAAGCTGGCACTGATCGACGACTACCCCGCACCTAAAACCCGTAAACAACTGCACAAATTCTTCGGTCTGGTGAACTGGTTGCGTGAGTACATCGCCGACGATCACCGCGCCGTTGACGGAGTTGCTGTCGCCGCAGAAACGGTTAGTCTGGACAACGGAGCACCACAAGAGCCTCCGGAACATCAAGCAACGCTTCCAGACCTTCCCCACCTTAGCACGACATGATCCAGCCAAGCATCTCTACCTGCAGACAGACGCTAGCGAGAAGGGACTAGGAGCTGTGCTATTCCAGCTAGGCACCGACGGGGAGAGGGATGTCATCGACTTCAGCAGTGCAAAATTCGGCAGCACCGAACGCAGGTACGACGTCAACGAGAGGGAATGTCTTGCGGTCATCTGGGCCATCAAGAGTAACCGTCCTTTTCTGGAGTACCAACGTTTCACCCTCCGCACCGACAATCGCTGCCTGGTATGGCTGCATTCCATGAAAGAGGCCCGGAGCAAGCTAGCACAGTGGTCGATACTCCTGCAGTCGTTCGACTTTGAGGTACAGCACGTCCCCGGGTCTGAGAACCAGCTCGCCGACGAGTTGTCCAGATCACCGGGCAACACCATCGCCATCGACGACGACGAATGGGACACGTTGTTACCGCCCCGGACCACTGGAGCACTCGCGATGAAGCGACCAGCAGCACAATGTCACGTCATAGCAACAGCTGACAAAGAGGGACACAGTTTGCCGCAACTGCTGGAGACCGTCTACAACGTGCAAAGGGAGTGCCCCGACATACAACACCGACTAGGTCTGCACGTCGACAAGGAAGGCGAGGTCGAGAGGAATGACAACGGCCACCTTTTGACACGCGCCAGGACACGTGGTGCACTGTGGCGAGTCCACGTACCAACTGCAGTAAGATGCGCTGTACTCAGGCACATTCACGCAAGCGAGTTCGCGGGTCATCCAGGTGACGCACAGACATTTCTCAGCGTACGCTCCCACTTCTACTGGCCAAGTATGACACGCGATGTACGCCGATATGTCAGGGAATGTGTGCAGTGCAACCTATTCAAGAGCCGACGCACTGACGAGTGCCGACGGAGCCGACGGAGCCATTCGAGACGGTGTCCTTGGACCTCATGGGGCCTTACCCCAGGACAAAGAGTGGCAAGAGATTCATCCTAGTCGTCACAGACAACTTCTCCAGGTGGACGGAAGCCTATCCAGTGTCCTGTTCTCGTGCACACGTCCTGATACGTACCCAAGAAACAGAGTTCTTCCCCCGATGGGGATACGCGCGTAAGTTTCTGATGGACAATGCGACAGAGTTCACCGGCAGGAAGTGGATGGACGCCTGCACTAAGTGGGGCGTGGTATCACATACCACCGCCGTCTACGACCCGCGTGCGAACTCCACAGAACGTCGCAATCAAGACCTCAAGACAAAACTCCGCCTCCGAGTCGGCAACAATCACGCCGCATGGGCGGAAGAGTTACCGGCATCGTTATTCACGATATGCCGCCGAGTCAACTTAGCCACAGGTCAATCACCAACTCAAATTCTACAAGGACGAGAACTACCACTACCTGGTGAGCATACATACCCTCACCCAGACGTCGACGAAGCTCCAGAGAGTAATGACGCACACCGCCGACGTCGAGTAAACCTTCTCCAGGACGTCCGCACCAACCAGGCGACATACGCACGGAAGTGGATGCCAACTACTTCGCGACCGCCACGTCACCTCCACGTCGGACAACCAAGTGTACATCCGGGCTCACGACCTGTCGAAAGGTGCGAAGAACTTCTGAGCTGGCTTCGCGCCACGGTGGAGCGGACCACACCTCATCATCGGCCGTCGTGGGCTGACCACCTACCTCGTAAAGGTCAGTCGATGCAGCAGCATTCCCGTCCACAGGGATGACATACCCCTCGCCGTCGAATCACCGGACGACGGATGGAACCACGGCGGCGACAAACCCGCCACACCACCGCACACGAACTCTGACGTAACCACAACAGAATCTGAGACAGGGAGCGCACTTCAATGCCACCTTCAACCCGCCACGCCCAATGGCACCATGCCCCACAGGACAGCGGCGAGAAGTAGCGCCGACGAAGCGTCCACCCACACTTCTCTCAGCACACCAGCACGCACTGCACCCCAGGTCAGCACACCCTGCAGCCCAACACCACCTGTCGTGGCACCCGTTATGCCGCCAAGCATTGTAACGCAATCCGTCGAGGAGCCTATCCCGGGCACGCCGATGGATGTACTTGAGGCGCAGGCCAAAGCCCAAGAGGACGTCCAAGTCGACGACGCCATGCGCACTTCACGTGAGCCATCAGCAGCAGTGTCAGTGACCGAACACGGTGACGAAGTGCCCGGTCACACAAGCCACACGCCAGGGGGAGCACAATGCCCCACAAGCTTGTGCCTCAACCCCCCTCCCTGCTTTCGACGTCTGCAGCGTCGTCGCCCACCTTTCGTTCCAGACAGCAGCAGCGATGACGACTCAAGACGGGAGAGTGAGTCTTCACCTCCCCGACGTTCACGGTGCCTACGCCGTCCAGGCCGAGCGACCTGCACACTCTGCAGCGAACACCCACCCACCAGAGCAGCTGCTGACGCCCCACCCGTCTTCAGGGTCATGCCCCTACGGGGCCACCGCGAGATCGCAGTCCGCACTTCCAGGGCTGGTACAATCTACGCACCCGTCAGGAACGCCAGGCTCCAGCCACCTGCTGCGCATGACACAACAGCGCACCAGGTCCAACGACGGGAACACAAGGTCTCCGCCGAGGTCCAAACGGTCTCCCAGGAGGGGGGGGCATTTGATGCCAACCACCCTAGCCTGTTTGTCCCTACAGCGCCACCATCACCGTCAACAGTGCCCCCGCGCACCCTACGTCAGCTGTGCACCCGACGACGTGTGCATGGATCATCAGCCAGGTAGGAACGGGAACACAACATCCGCATATCGGATCACGGCCACCCACGTGGCAAATTTTACCAAGAGGTAACTCATTAACAACACGACAAATGAACAAACTAATTAGCACAAAAATTACAAGACATTCGTAGTATCACCGGCCATTGGTCGTTTAGTCGAACTCTCTCTCCTCACTGAGAAATTAGCCACGTAAATGACACGTAGTTTTTAGTCTGTAACTTGTCAGTGTAGCACACCAGCGTAATGATAAACATTCCAAACATTTCAGTTTTAATGATCCAACAGGGAATGGAAGTGGGGACGGTCAACAGGAAGGGACTTAAGAGATCTCCCGTAGTAATGTGGTTATTTTCAGCATACTCGCGCCAAAAGACGTATAAGACAGTACTTTAATTTTTGTTGTCAGGTTTTTATGTTTCGAAAAGAGTTTGTGAAAAGGTTTTCTAGTGTGTGTTCTGTCGGCACGTCAAAAACAATTAAGTACCGACAAACGCAAGTGCTGTGTAATCGTTCCATTAATATCTTTACTACCAACTTTATCATCCACGAGTGTCTAAAATGGTCATCTATTCCCTGTGTTTCATCATAGTACATTTTTATTAATTATTTCCATCAGTGTTGTGTATGTACTTTCGTCTAAAACAATCTCAAGCTATTTTTAACTTTTTTTTTGTCGAGTGGCGCGCACGAGGGAGATCGCCACATGCTCGCCATCTTGCAATTCAGTCTCGGTGTTGAGCTCGGTCGGGGCGCACGCGTGTTGCGTGCTCTGAGGTCTTCAGGGTTGTCTTACTGATTTTTAGCTGCAATAGACTCATTTAATACCGGAACCGTTTGCGATTCCACTCATAGCCGTGCAGCCCTAGATCCCAACGTAAATTTAACATGTAATGTAATATTTTCCACTTTAATAAGTTGTGCGTAGTGAATAAGGTAAAGTTAACCTAGTCAAGTGTATCCTGTGTGTGTCCGCCAGGGAACCTCAATGTGTACGGGGCAATCTGCGGCGCACCTGTGCAACTTAAATCGTGTTATGTAAGTAAATAAGAAATTGAACCTGGGTCTCGACCACATTCTTGTGAAAGTGTTTACCTCACTAGGCCTTTAAGAGGGACCTATGTTGAGCGTCTAACCTGGCTCTGACAAGGTTAGGATTCCATGCACACACACACCAAGTGAATACCCTGTGTCTTGACATGTACGCCTACGTTACTGTGCCCCTACGGCTGAAGGCCGAACGACCACCTTTCATGCTCTCCGCCCGGTAAATCCCGGGGAAGCTGGCGCCCATGGCAACACCACTCACCATTAGCACACGGCAACGCGTCAGCTGGTACCGTTGCTAACCATTTTCGATGCTTGTTTGTGCAACGTTTCTGCAGATTCTTCTGTTCCATTTCTTACGACTTTGCCATCAACCACCACACTGTCATAATGAGTGTGTTTTGTGTTCCTGCCTTTTTGGCAGATCTTGGCACTTGAGTTGCCATAAGATAAAATCTTATATTATGTAGCAAAAATTATATTTTAACATAGTAAAATTGTAGTGCTACTTTTTAAATCTTTTATTGTGGTTGTTTCGTCTGTAATCTCAAGAGATTATCTTCGCCTTCATCTGGTGAGTAACTTTCCTATTAGAGGTTTTATGTTCTATTCATAATGCATCTTATTTAATTTTTTTGGTTAATTTCTGTTTAATGAGGGTTCTCATCTTGGCGTATTCACGTCCTGGCCGTTTCTAGTCTTGGCGTATTCGTGTGATAGTCAATGCACATTTTGGATAATTCGCGAGCTGAACTGTAGTCTCAAATACAGAAGTCCAGTCATTCTGGCCTATTTTGGGGCCTTCTTTCTTCGCATTTTCGCCTTCTTTGTTTCGCCGCTGTAACTTGGAAGTATGAAGTCATCCCAACGTGCTGTACTCTTTTACTATGGGGCTTTGAACAGTTAAGACGTAACTAAATATGTATTGTATTTTAATCTCTAATTTTACAGCTGTCACACTTACCTTTTAATGTAATATATTGTACATTTTTAATAATTAACTTGAATTTTATAAAAATTAATAATTTTGTAAGGCCTAATGATGCACCTAATTTACTTGTAACTCTGCTTTTATTAAACGCTATTGACTCGGATGTACGGTATTTATTTATTTAGCCTATAGAATGGGCATTTATTGTTTTTTATATTTTTGTATAACCTAATTACTGTTCACATTTAACTTTGCCTGCAAGATATGGGCTTTAATTGTTTCAGTACAATTTCAGTACTAAAGGACTATTCATCGATATAACTTAATATATTTGTGAATTTAATATGAAAAGAAAAGAATACAAAATATTTTATATTACAGTGAACATTTAATTATCATTTTGAGCAACCTAAAGTTTCAGAGTTCTCATTTAATATATTTTCCTCCGTAAATTGTTTATCATGGCGAGAGAGCCTTTTTATTTATTTAAAAAATTATTTTTCTTTGCCTATTGCATATGGTAGCCCAGCATTCATTTAATCGTGCATTGCTTCCAGCTTTGTATTGTTTGTTTACAACAGCTTCCTCTGGTTTTTGTGTTTGTTTAAGTGCCACCATCTGTTCTCTTCTGTGTTTTTATTGGTGGGCATTTTGTGATGTTTATGTGCAAGAGTGCAAGGGGCTGTTGTTTTATCTTTATGATCAATGGCTACTTAAAAAATGATATTCAGTAACCTACCATATGCATATGGCACAAGCTCTAGATTAATTTTGAAAGCACAACAAAACACTGACATTACTTTAGAATAGAAAAACAATTAAATTTAATTTTAAAATAATTTTAATTACACCACGTGGTCAAGCTCGCTGCGTGGGCGAGACCAAGTTGTGTCCGATGACAGGCCCGTAGCCAGCCAAAAACCTTAGGGGGGGCCACCAAACAATCTGGAGGGGCCAATACCCAAACAGTGTACAAAAACTTACTTATGCTTTGCACACGTGCCAAAAAGCTCTTGAGTGCAGCCCTCGGGTACAATAAAATAATTGCGGTTAATTTACCCAGAAATTTGATTGACCACACAATAGAAACAAGTAATAACAAAGCAAACTCTTATATAATCACTCACAAAAAAACTTAAATTAGAATATTGAAAATATAACAATCTGAATACCGGTACTCATTTAAGTGTTGTCTGAAAGTGTACAATAATAAATATAATAAACTTTATGACTTAAATCAAATACTTTACTATAACAAGTTATATTTAAAAAACACTTTAACACTTTCTTTTATGCTAGCTCTCATACACTTAATGCAATTTGCGGTAAATTAGGCACTTTTTAATACCTCCTTTGAAAAAATTACTGTAGTTATTGCATATAAGTTGACAGAAAGAAACCAACAAAGACTTATCTGTGGTAAAACGTGTAGTAACCG
>PNEQ01014941.1:0-20026 GCA_003012365.1 Medauroidea extradentata
ATATATATATATATATATATATATATATATATATATATATATATATATATATATATATATATATATATATATATATATATATATAGAGAGAGAGAGAGAGATAGAATTGAACAATGTGACAGTAACAGTACCAAAATTCTCCACTTTATCATTTTTCCCCATCCTTCCTTTTTTATGTTGTAACTACTGGACTGTAGACCCACTGAACTGTAAACAAAATAGGACAAGGACTACATGGATTATAATTAAGTTAACTTGGGAACAACATAGATATGAATTATTTTGGTAACACTTGATATTTAGGTATTGGAATACTGTACCTTTTTCATTGCTGGTAACATACCTCAGATAATGCCATTAGTATCTAGTAATTTTAAAGTTTTTAAAATGTCAACAATTTGTATCCTTATAATGAAACTTAGAACTTTCTATAATACTTCCAACTAGCCCTATTGATTTTTATCATTATTGTACAATATTAAATTTTCTCTACAGGTTTCTGGATTGGCAAAAAAAAAATTATACTTACAATCAAAAACAATAACTATGTATGTTAGTCAATTTATAGTGACTGTCTTACGTTGGTGTTGTATTTTATCTCACAATAACTCGGGCTGCGTGACTGAAACCATTCAGCCATGCCTTTGCAAGCTGGGTCTGTGATGATGAACTTCTGTTGCAGACAACTCTTTGAATTCTTCTGTTTATTTGCCACGACTACCTATGTCAGTATTTGGTACTGCTCACTGGACACAGAACTGTCTTCTTGTAGAAATGAAAAAACTATCTCTGTTTCAGTTTTTATTCTTGATGTTTTAACATGCACCATCACTAGTACAAAAGAAAACATTTTCCTCTAGTCAGTATTGTATTATCAAGGAAAAGTCTCATTGTAAAACAACAATGCACCAAAATAACAAAAATTCAGCACACATATTATTCTTGCAGCCTCCACGTATGAAGAAAAATGTCCCAACATTTTGCACCCAAATGGCCTACGCAGGGACAAAAATATTAGTAGTACATAGCTCGAGTCTGAGAGTTTCACAAAATTAAATGTTTACAAAATTATAAAGATGGTTGAAGACTTGGTGCTGCCCATGCAAGGTAAACTTCAATCATAAATGATCTTCGGGCCACAGCCTGCTAGCAAGACCATTCTCGGCCATACTGTAACATTTTCTCCTGCTTGGCGATGTTTTCTTCACCTGACTCTGTGACCACTACTGTGCATTACTCAGCTAGCCAATCACAGGCTTGGCCCTTGCTTGTTGCCAAGCTACATACAACTACAGTGCCAGCCATTGGTTTCCCAGGCTCATAAATGCTTCCTAATATGGCAGAGGAGAAACAAAAATATACAATATAGTTTTACGTCTCTACCACCTGACCAAATATGGCATAGATATTGTGGTACCCTTGTTCAAACAAAGTTATGCTGCCATCGCCCTTCAGCCATGTAGCAATAACTTCCCAGCAAACACAAAGAGCACAAACCGGAATCGGGCCAACTCCAGCTAGCTGGTAAAGTAGAAAGCGGGCCGATGTCTTTTGCCGGAGTCCAGCCAATGTCTTTTTGGACCAGCGGGAAACAGTTTGCCGTCAAGTTAGAAAGACACCGTACCGATTCCGGCAAGATGTCAAAAAAACATCAGGCCAACTGTGGTTATATGTCTTTCAGGACACCAGCCTGATGATGGCTTGACGTCTGTACAGGCACTGAACCGGCGACTGCTGGATGTCTTTCAGGACAATGGACAGTCAACGTCCAGATGTCTTTTGGGACACCAGAAAAGTACCAGCTGGATATCTTTCAGAACACTAGACTGGTAGCGGTTGAATGTCTTTCAGGACGCAGTACCAGCAACAGCTGGATGACTTTCAGGACAACAAAACTAATGGCCTGTACAGCTACCGGTAAGATATCAAATAGATGTCTTGCCATTAGCAAAGAAGATGGAGGGCCGGTATCATAAAAGCAGCAGGCCGGTGATGGCTGAGTGTCGGAAAAGACACCGGACCATTGATGGCTGAATGTCAGAAAAGACACTGGGCCGTTGATGGCTGAGTGTCGGAAAAGACACCAGGCCGTTGATGGCTGAATGTCGGAAAAGACACTGGGCCGTTGATGGCTGAGTGTCGAAAAAAACAATGTGCCATTGATGGCTGAGTGTCGGAAATGGGCCGTTGATGGCTGAGTGTCGGAAAAGACACCGGGCTGTTGAAGGCTGAGTGTCGGAAAAGACACTGGGCTGTTGATGGCTTTGAGTGTTGTAAAAAAAAATGGGCCATTGATGGCTGAGTGTTGGAAAAGACACCAGGCCGTTGAAGGCCGAGTGTTGGAAAAGACACCGGGCCGGTAAAGGCTGAGTATTGGAAAAGACACCGGGCCGGTGAAGGCTGAGTGTTGGAAAAGACACCGGGCCGTTGAAGGCTGAGTGTCGGAAAAGGCACCAGGCCATTGAAGGCTGAGTGTCAGAAAAAGACACGGTACCAGTGATGGCTGGGTGTCGAAACTTGGAGGATAGGAGATGGCCAAACATCAATATAAATGTATTTCCAAAAAGTTTTACATGCATGTTAAAAATGTTTTCTCTAGTGTTTCGTCCATGTCACCATGTACCTGATGTAATCATACAGTATTATATTTTAATGTTGCATGAATGGAATGTGTTGGGCCCGAACCAGTAATATTCTCATTCATAGTACATCGTGCTAACCCCTACACCACACCATCTTGTTGGAATTTACAAATGAAACTTATCAATAAGTAACTGTTCTAAGCATACGGCTGATTTAAGGATGAGTTTGCAGACAGGTAGTGTATACTGGGTTTGCTTATTGTTGACTAGTAGTCTACTTAACACATAACAATTGAACTAGTGCCATGTGTCAATAATACACTAGGAAGTGAATCATTTACATAATAATAACTCATTTTTATACACAAGCTGTTAACCATCAAAATGCAAATAGCATATCAGTGTTCATTCAATATTTCTACAGTATCATTAAAATTTCCTTAAAAAGACCGCAGATCAGTTTCATTCCCGCGACATACAACCACTGTCTAAAAAAGTACGCCGTGCCATTAATGGCTTGATCTCTTCTTGCCTATATATTTTGTACATCCTTAAAAGGACAGTGGGCGGGAATATTTTTCGAGATAGAACGAAAAAAATACACTGCACCGTTAATGGCCCGGTATCTTCTAGACAATATATTTGAAGTGTCTTTTAAAAAACAGCAGGCAATTATATTTTAGCGACAGATAACAGCTGTCCAGAAAAGAATACCGAAATGTTAATGGCCTGGTATCTTCTTGCCAATATATTTTAAGTGTCTTTAAAATGACAGCAGGCAATTATCTTTTTAGCGACGGATAAGTGCTATCCAGATAAGGATACCAGTATGTTACTGACCCTGTTTATTTTTGCCAATATTGTTTAACTGTCTATGAAAAGACAGCAGGCTTGTACACTTTTTGCGACACATCTGCTGTCCGGAAAAGGATACAGCAGATTTTAACTGCTTGGTATCGTCTTGTCAATATCTTTTTAATGTCCTTAAAAACACAGCTGACTGGTATATTAATTTTCATTACAGATAAATGCTTTCTGTCTGAAAAAGGACACTGCACAGTTAACAACCAGGCATCCTCTTGCCAATATATTTTAGACGACCTTAATAAGAGAGCAGGCTATTATCTTTTTCGTGACATTTTCTCACTGTCTGAAAAAGGTCACTGAGCCCTTAATGGCCCAACATTTTCTTGCTCATGTCAAGACAGTGGTCCGGTGTCTCTTTCATGACAGATGGCTGCTATTTGTAAAAAGTCACTGCGCCATTAACAGCCTGGAGTGTTTTTGTCGGTTTCATTTTAAGTGTCTTGGAAGGATAGCGAGCGGACGTCTTTTTCGTGACAGCTAATGTTTATCTAAAAAATACGTCTTACTGTTAACTGCCTGCCATCTATTATCATGTTGTAGACACTTGAGTACAGTTTGGACAACGGGCACACATCTTGCTGACAGTTAACCATCACTTTGTGTTTGCTGGGGAGTGTCATAAAAATGACATCTAGTAATTGTCTATTTATTGACAGTAAATTTGTGTCTTGGAAAAGACATTCCAGTAACAGACCGATATCTTTTTGGCTATAGTTTAGTGAGTGTCATAAAAATTACATCCACTGGTTGTCTTTTAAATGACAGCTTACCTGTGTCTGGAAAATGACATATTGTCGGTATCGGGCCAGTATCTTTTTGGCGATAGTTAGATGAGTTCCATAAAAAAGACATCCAGTTGTAGTCTTTTTAATGACAGTAAATCTGTGTCTGGGAAACATCATGCCAGTAACTGGCCGGTATATTTTGGGGACAGTAAGGTGAGTGCCATAAAGAAGACATCTACTGGTTGTCTTTTTAATGGCAGCTTACCTGTATCTAGAAAAAGACATCTTGTTTGTATCGGGCCGGTATCTGTTTTGCGATAGTGGTTTAGGTGTCGTACAAAAGACGGTGGGCCACTGTCTGTTTAACGACAGCTAACATGTGTCTGGAAAATATATATTGCCGTTAATGGGTGATATCTTTTTGTTACTGTTGGTTGAGTGTCGTAAAAAAATACACCTAACTGGTGTCTTTTTCATGACAGATTGCCGGTGTCTGGAAAAAAACATCATGCCGGTAACAGACAGATATCTGTTTGCAATTGTCGGTTCAGTGTCGGAAAAAGACAGCGGGCCGCTGTCTGTTAAATGACAGCTAACCGGTGTCTGGAAAAAGAAAACCTGCAGATAACAGGCAGATGTATTTTGATTCAAAATTGGTTGAGTGGCGTAAGAAGGACATCAGGCGGGTGCCTTTTTAGTGACTGCTGATAGGTGCCTGGAAAAAGACAAGAAGCCAGTGTTGGCCCACTGTCTTTTTGTGTTCTGCAGATACTGGAGGACAGTTCAGACAGCGGGCAGACATCTTGCCAACAGTTTGTGTTTGCTGGGTTTATTTGTAATTCCCTAATTGAATTTTAAAATTTATATGTATCAATAAAGATGTGAGATTCCTTCTCCCAATGCACTGTCACCTTCAAAACTGAATTACATAAAAAATTATTTTAAAAATTCCTTTAAATGGGCAAATACAACCAATACACATTAGGCCTGCAGTGTTACATTCCCTCCCTTCCAACTACGTAGAAAGAAATGGAAGATTCTTAGTGATTAGTTCTATATAAATGTCAAGATGACAATAACTCCCAGCTCCTGTCTTTGTAGCATGTTGTGTCATCATTAATGACCTCGCTGTCAATAAGACATAAAGCCCACTTACCTTACCGTACCTTCAGCATAATTATATAAACACAATGAAGGTTTTCCCTGCGTCAGGTAGTCCCAAACATCTTCAGTGAAGTGTAAATGTGGTGTAAATGGTACATGGTAATAAGTGTAATATGAAAAGAAAAAACATGTTAAGTTTGATTTTGTTACAGTTTTTTCATTGAAATTAAAATGTTTAATTTATTTTGTTTCAGATCCAGGAAGTGTCTACACGAACAAAACGTAAGTATTTCAGTTAATGATAACATCATACTTTCATTTTGTTTCTGAATAAAATGTTCCGTAATTCTGGGACATGTTATAAGAAGGACGAGGGTACAAACATTGCCCTATCTCATACTAATTCAATAGGAAACACAACTGGAGACCTGGCAGGTCAAGGCATGCTGTTCACAATCTGTAGAGCCGGTTAGGTGATGCACGTTGTGTGGTATAAATATTATCCTTATTCATAATAGGTTTTTAAGGAACTATTAACATAGAACCTTTCACAAGATACACTTTACGAACACTTAAATCGAACCTGTGTTGATAATATTCATGGAGTTCTCCAGGTTCCTGATGTTTAAGTGGCCACTGCTCGTTAGTGTATTCCCTTAACTTTATGCTGATTGGGCAGGCATACTGCTCCTCTGAAACCTTTTCAAGTATGTTTCGAGCAACTGATATATTCTCCATTACCATATCCACATGTGCGACACATCTACAGATAGTTCTACACCAGCTGAACCCATTTCCTGAACAGGATTCCTAGAGAAACAGTCTGCTACCACCAATTGTTTACCTGGAATGTAGGTAACCACATAATTACATTTCATTAAGCACATTCTGAAGCACTGTAACTGGGGTTTTAACTCATCAATTTTTTTAACATCAAAATCTGAACTAAATGTTTGTGATCTGTTTCATGAATGATATGAAATACTAATATTTTTTCCTGAAGTTTTTCACAGGCCCATGTAAGGACTAGTGCTTTTTTTTTATATGAGCATATCTACTTTTAGATTTTGTAAGAACTCTAGATCTGTGGTAAACTATTTTGCTGGACTCATCTTCATTCTCTTGGAACATTGCACAGCCCAAGCCATATGAGTAGCTTTTCACTGCTACAATTGAGGCAGTAGCTTATATAAGGACATATGGCTCAAAACTGCATTTTGAGATATAGAGGTGTAAAGTTTTCTCATACATGTATAAATCAATATACGACTAGTACAATATTATGTATATATGCTGTGGTTATTGTTGACTGTTACAGAAGACATATATGTAGAGTGGAAATTCTAAATGATCTAAGTGCCAAAAAATGTTTTCGAGTAAAAGGGAAAAACAGTAATGCAAGAGTATACATACATATGGGTCATGCAATCTTTCAATGATCATATAAACTATTAAGACAGTTATTGGGACTTAGCTCTTACAGCAAAACGTAGGTACCGGCACATAACTAATTTTGATGTAACTAACTAAATTCAGTGTCTTTCGGCACTTAGATCATTTATAATTTCCACTGTACATACGTAATGCCATTGTATCTAATAGCCCAAAAACCAAACTAGAAGTTATTTTAAGTGTGTCATGTTATAAGTCCTTTTTGGATAGAACCATTTTAAATGCAAATTAGTATCTGCTTAATGATGTTAACCTTTAATATTTTAACAAACGTAGTTTTGTGACATGTTAGCAGAAGCTTACTCAAAACAATTAAAATATAACAGTGTTTGTACACCTACTACTTTGACAACAGTCTCCTTCCATCATATTTAATAGCTGTATGAAAGTACAAAAATAAACAGCTGCTGTGTGACACATTAGCAGTAGCCTGCGAATATTTTATAGGTGTCCCATTGTCTATATATTTTTAGACCTTAGTCTTTGTTCATCACATATACAACATAATAAACAATCAACCTAAATGTTACACTAGCCTAATCACTTTTGATATGCTACAATATAAGATTTTCTCACATTAGCAATATTGGCAGTACTGTTGTAGGTATACTACACTTTAGTGTTCTTCCAACACAAACCTTCTTTGTCTATACTGAAGTCGTCATCGCTATTTTCAGCTACAGTAGGTCGACGGGAATCTGTGAACAGGTGAGTGTAAAATATATTGTGATAAAAACCCCTGTTTTCTTGTTACATGTATGGCAAGAGATTGGTGATGTCTTTGACTTTAGCAGTTTGCAACTGTTTTGAAGGAACAGGTTGATGTGATAGACTTGTAGAGCTGGAGAGCATAAACCTATAAGGCTCAAATATCAGACTACTACAGTTCTTGTATGCAGCAGTAGTATCACGAGTCTTATATGTGATTATGCAGTACTGCTGAGTTCAAAATGTATTTCCTTTTTGTGTAGGAGTTTTTTCAAAGTCTGGTGTTAAAGCATGATCCCAATTGAGATGCAAAGATTCATTATGTGCAAGTTCAAATGGGTCAGGTTTGTCCCAACACGTTCCTATATTTTCTAAATGTGGCTCCATTGTCTCAAAAGATTCTTTCTTTTTTATGTTAGATTTCACTATCCCAAAGTTGCGGTCACACTGGCCAAATGAATGGCCTCTTACAGGATAAAGATGTGTTATTGGCACTCCCAAAGTTTTAGATAACCATAAGCAAAATCTCGGCATTATAACATTTTTGGTTTGGCCACCTGCTGAATCTGAAATCAGTATATCTCTGATGTTTGGGTTCTTGGATATATTTTTTAGAAAAGTAGGTGAAAAAAAATTATGCAACTGGGTTAGGAACTTTTTTGAAATATGTTCAAGAAATTGATGATGACATTGACTCGGTAGGTGAGTCGGACGTGATATGGGTGACAAAGTTATGGGAGTGGACCGCCTAGCAGGGAGAGCTGAGATAAGATGGATAGTGGGGAAAGGGCACACTGCGGAAACCGCGGAAGAAACCCCCTATGATGATGATGATCCTAGGGTCGACAGGCCGACGACCACGGGGCAGGCTACATGCCAGTGGATTGTTGCACCCTCAAACGATGGATCTTTGAGGACTTGTTATGGCCAGTCCCCATGCCACAACACACTAATAATAAGCGTCAATAGGGACGGGGTGAGCCAAAAACACTACTTGCAAATGAATGATGCTAATAGTTGTTTTTAAGTTTACTCACCACGAACAAAAGAATGGTACTTGCTGAAGGCCAATGCCAGCTAAGCAGATCTGGTGCACAAACCTCTCCAGTAGGTGACGCGGTAAATCAGCATGGGACTGGTGGTATACTTAATGTGCGAACTTACGCCCCTGGACGTGACGGCCGGCAGGGAATGAGGAGCCCTGGGTCTAAAACAGCAAAAACTGTTCCGGTAAATAAAATTATAACTATTGAAAACTAAAGATGGCTGGTGCAAAACTGATGAAGGACCCGGGTAGACAAAAATAGTCTAGCTCCTCGACGTGTCTAATTCCGACTCGCTGAAAAATGGCGTCCTGTGTCGCCAAACCAGCCCTGCGAGGGGGGGGGGGGTGATTTCGCGTGGTGCAAAGTAGTTCCGATACAAACACATTAAATAAAATTAAATTACATAAGATACAGTACAAAACAGACACTAGAAAAATTTCACAAAATTTTAAAGCATTACTGGTAATCTTTGGAATGTTTTATCTTGGAATATTGTTCCTGTTGCATCATGTTCAAGTGGAAGGATACAACACACATATCATAGCTGATGCAACTGAATAATGGTGATTGAAAATGAACAACAAATATTAATATACATATTGAAAAACATTGGAAAAATTATTAGACACTTGAAAAATGTAACAAATAAAGAGTAACTTTAAAGAAACATATTTTTTAAGTCAATATTTATTATTTACAACATGCACTGAGTGTAGGGCATACTAAACAAGTACAGTGCGGCAAACGGACTAGTGGGAGGGTGTGCTAGGCACACGTCAAAATGTGTGGAAGTCAGATGAGCCATCATTGTGACAGTGAATGTTAAAAAATAACAGACACAACAACCTCTTGTAAAACTGTTTAGTTATGTTGATCTTTGGCATAAAAAGGTTTTGTGCATAGTCAAATTCAAGTGCTAGAATATCATTGTTTTCTTTGGACTTGTTAATGTAATCCTTTTTTCGTGGATAGATACCTTTCAGCCTTTTTATGATACACCTTGTTTGCTAAAAGACATGGATGTTTGGGGTCATTTTCCAAATTTTTCTCGCATTCCATGCAATAGTTGCAGACATCTATTTTCAGCCTTCTGACAGTGAAATTTGTTTTACAATAAAATTTTTAATACATTTTGTAGGCCATTGATAGTTGTTTGCCAGTGTTCTTTATATTATTCTTGAAACATACCATATAGTACCTTGATTGTCAAATTACAGCCAATTTGTGTGGGACATGTAGTGACTTGCATGATGTGGAACACCTTTCAATGATTCATAGCAATCTGCCATACACTGTTTTCCAGTTTATTTTGCTTTTCATATTTACCCTGTTTTTTTTTCAAGCGAACTGTTTTGTAATATTCATGTTTGGAGGATTCTCATTCTTTTTCTATTTTAAAATTTTTTGAAGTACTTTTTTACAATATTTCTTTACTGAGCTAAAAGTTTTACCTTTTACATATAAATTGCTTTTCTTTGATATATAACCTACAGTACTTTTGTAACATTGTAGGTTTTGCATGTTTTGTGGAAGTGCGAGATAAATGTATTTGTTTATTTTTATTATTTTTTAAAATTTTTCTTTCACGTATTTGTGTTTCTGATTATATTTTAATTTCATGTATAAGTGATGATGTTAATTTTAACGAGATCTGGAGCATTTGTTTAACTCCAAGAACAAATTCAATTAATTATGCATGTTTTTATTCATGTGGGTATGTGTTGTGTTGCTCTGGGAACTCTAGCAAAAAGCATACTTTTTTTGTGGGCGCGATAGTTTAGCTTTATCCAGATATGGCCTGTTCGCCGGGTAGCAACAAGCCAAGGTCTCTAAGTATTGCGCAACTAGGTTTGCAATATGCCCAATAGCGCGGAGGCGTGTTATTCATTTTGTCTCTAGAGGGTGGTGGATGTATTGAGTGGCCAATGGGAGCGCAGTAGTGAAGGTCAGGCGAGAGGGACGCTAACAGTGACGCGCTTGTTTTGGTATATTTGTTCCCGACCCTCACGAAGGGATGTCCGTATTCTGATAGGGTGTAACCCCGGTCCGTGTATTTGAAAATCATGAAGAAATCAGTGGAGAACATAATGAAGAAAGTAGTGTAGGGCAGGAGCCCAAGTATGTAGAGAAAGTAATTAGAGTGGCAACTTAACATGCACAGGTAATGCTTGCGGTAGTTATTTCTTTCAAACAGATTTTGGACTCATTTGAACTCTACAAAATTGTTTTTTCCACCTGTGTATGTGGCCATTAGGGCATCTGGGCGTGGTTTTCAACACCCAGTATTCTTCTTTTGCGTATCAAGATATGGGAACTTTATGATCCTAGTTTGGACTTCATCTGTGCTTAATTTATTCTCTTCAGTTTGTTTCAAGGTGTTTTTTCAGTCTATTCTTTAAATTGCAAGTTCCTGAGTGCCCTAAGCAATTGATTTGTGTATTGCAATGCTGTGAAGGAATTGTGAAACTTTGTTCGAAACTTTCTAAAAATAAATCAAGACTACGAGACAAACTATTTTAATTTCTTTCATAGTAATGCCTAGTTTTGATTAAGACAGTAGCCTTGTTGTATAACATCCAAATTTACGTTACCTAAATTTTAATTGCACAACCTTAGTTTATCATAAGAAAATTGGTAAAAGTACATGTACGAGTTTAGCCTGCGACAATGAGCGGCACGAGTGCAGCAAGAGTATGAGTATGGGATTTGACAGTGAGAGCTAGTCCGGTGTGCGACAAGTGTAGGCTCAATTGGGGCACAGGTACAATGTTGTAGTCCGGTGTGTGACACTTTGTTTGTTTTTTTTCACACATGTGTTAAAGATACTATCCCTATCACTATGAGTTACCATTTCACTCAATATATATTAAATTGTGCACATATAAGTCGCAGCTAGCTAACATATAGTAAACATACACCATCAGAGCTAACAACTTAATAATGGTCTATGATAAAACGGTTAATAACATCAGGTAGCTTAATAGCTCTATCAACCTTACGAAATGAAACGTCCACATCAAATTTCGTCAGCAGACAATTTAAACTATGGCGGATTCATTTTCGTGTTCTCCTGAAAAAGGATGTATAACACCATAGTCCCTTATTCCAGCTACCACCTCAATTATTTTCTTTTTCATATCATAATGAGCCAAACATGCCACTGTCTGCTGTAGCTCTTTAACACGGTCAAAAGCCAATTTCTGGTCACCATCCTATACATAGAACAGATTTCTTACAACAGTGCCGTCAACGGTTCCAGCAAGTGACTTTTGTTAGGGATAAAGCTGCCCACATAATTAACTATGTCTAAAATATACACTGGTTCATCTGTAGGTATAGGTTCGGTAAAGTCCACAATAGCTTTTACCCTACTTGCTTCTACGTTGATGCCCTCATCTGCGATAACATGATCTAAAAAAGATACTTTCTGTGCCCCAAAAACACTCTTTGGCATATTGATGGTGATATCCTCGTCACTATACTTTTGTAACACTTTTCTCAATGAGTTGTTACACTAGTTTCCCCCAAATACCTAAACATCATCTACATGATAAACAACACTTAATATTCTTTTGAGAATCTTCACAGTTTTGTAGCTGAAATGTTCTGGGGCAGCATTTTGCCTAAATGGTACGCGCTTATACATGTACTGTCCAAGTGGCGGGGTGAAAGTTGTCAAAGGTTGACTATTTTTATTGACATGCACCTAGTAAAACCCAAAACTGGCATAAGTTTTGCTATAAACACTTTTGTGCCCTTGAGTTGAGACAATGTTTACTGAACCTTAGATACAGGGAAAACTGAATTCTTTACCTACTTGTTCAACTCCGTAAAGTCTCCACAAATTCTTATACCTTTACCTTTAGCTACTGCAACCATAGGTGCACACAACTGAATAAGAAAATTGATGATGGCTTCAAGTTTAAAAATATTTTTCTAATTCATGTTTCACCTTTTCCAGCATGGATAATGGAATTAACCTAGGTGTTGTCCGTGTAAATGGCTTAGCGCCTGGTGAAAGATGTATTAGAATTTCATTTTCAATTTTCCCCAAACCTGCCCATATTTTCAGCAATTCTACTGTAACACTAACAGGCACATTATTTACCACATGAAACATTTGTAATTATATACTCACATATTTGCCTACTAATGGATTATGTAATTTGTTAATGAAATACACTTTCACTGATTTCTCTTATCCACAGTGAAAAAATGTTAGTTGATGCAGGCACCCTATATTGATTCCGACCACATAGAGTGCCATCCGATCAGGGCCACAAATTGTACTAGCACTTTCTTGAGGTAATTTATCTGTAGATGCCAAAATTGAAGTTGGAAGACACATAATGTCTGCACCCGTGTCAGACAGTGAGAAAGTCAGTTACTTGACCTATCTCCTTAACTTTGACTGTACTCAGAATGGGTTGGACTGTGAAGGCTGGCTACTTGAATCTATACCCACATTTGCCACAAGAAAATCAGGTGTGAGACTGGATGATCCTAAATGCTTAGTGACATGCTGAATATTTTTACTTGTTCAACACACTTTAGCACTGTAACCTCAGCATCCACATGAGTAGCATTTAGTGTTTTGTGCAGGTTAGCTGCCGCTACACCAAGTCTGACAACAGTTGCCACACATGCTGTTTTGTTTAGATTCTATAAACACTTCGTTGGTTTGACTGGTGCTGAAACTAGGAAGGTTTCCACTCCGTCCCACAGATTTTTTGATGTGACTCTTGAATCCAGTTGACTTCCTCATGTCAAGTTTCATGCAACTGAAGGGACTGAGATGTGAGATGTCTGCAGTTGTGTTTGGCGACATATGTTTACTGTATCTTGTGACGTTAAATTGCTTATAAGTGCATCTTCTTGCTTAATTTCACATTTCTCATGCCAACAATGATGCAATCTCTAATTAAGTCATCCTTCAGATGTTCATAGTCACAAGATTTCATGAGGTGATAGAACTACTCGGCTCTTTCCCCAGGCTGCTTAAATTGCATGCTGTACATAAAACACTCGTATATGACGTTCATGTGTAGTTTAAATGGTGTGTCAAAAGCTTGCATTAATTCTTCGTATGTCCATCCTTTATCTGATTTTTCAAAAGCTAGCACCACTTCATCCAATTTTTCACCCAACAAGTACATCAATAAATCAATCTTTTCACATCCCTGCAGCTATTCTATCTACTTATACTAAGATAACATTCAAATGTTATCGTTGAATGAAACCACGCATTAGGGTCTCCAAAGTTGAGTGGACCTGGTGGTTTCATCTGGTTGTGTACAGATGGGGATAGATGCTTCTTGCTACCATATTTACCACACCTAGCCTTTGATGGAATATCTTTATCTATTCTCAGAACAATGCGTCCTGATTATGCACTTAATATAAGAAGTATACATTTTACAGCTGCCACCATGTCCTACATAGCCTCAGTGCACAAATAGGAAATGTAAATAAAAGCCTTTTAGTTTAGTTCCTTTACAGACAGTGCTACTTACTACCTCTACTCGAGTGTCCTACTACTCAAGTCAAAGATGCAATACCATGTAACATAATTTGTGAAACTGACGGGTACTATATTTAGTTATTTATTATTTGCTGTTTAATTTTTAATGGAAACTACTAATACAAATTTACAAAATGTATGCTATGTTAAAGAAATTTTTTTGTAAACATAATAGATGTATGTATTACATTACTAAAAATAGTGGAGTGTTGTTGGCACATTAAGTAATTGTTTATTTCTTGCAGATACACAATTTAACAAAAATGTCAGAAAGAAATTAGATTTCAGATTTCTTGAGTTCTGTCTTTTTTTCCGTTAAGATTATTAAAATATTATTTTACAATTCTTTAGTTTATAATGTTTCAACATGTGTATTGTATGAAAGTTGAGTGACTGTTTTCATCTGAAGTATACACATTTTTTATGTACTTAATTAGTAGTTTGATAACAATTATGTGATTGTCAGTGAGTACATGGGGGGTGGCCACAAAACCAGGAAAACCTACGAAAACTATGGAATTTGGAAAGGCTTTTGAGAAAGTGAGAAACAGTAAGAAGTTTTATTTGTTTGCTGGGAAGACTTAAAGTAATACCTTCATTAACAAATTCCTAGGTAAAAGACATAAGTTTTCTTGCCAAAATATGAAGAAATATTGTGCATCATAGATATATTACACTATAGATGTGTTGCATGCACTGACTAAAAAATGGCTGGGAATAAATCTTTGCAAAAAACTGATAAATGCAAAAAATTGCCCCAGCTTTGTAATAGTGTATTTAGAAAAATATTCTCTAATTCGTATCATTCCTCTCGCTAGGTAACAATTATTCTTATTGAACAAAGTATTCCTATATTCAATGATAGCTTAAACAAGATTGCACAGCATACGTGTCAGGCTCTGGGCTAAAGAACTCAGAAAGGTGCAGTTTTGTGAGCTCTATCAGAGCTTATATATAGTCAGCTGGGTGATGTACGCTTTGATTAGCAGAGGCTGTGAACCAATCAGAGGCCTCCATTTTCCTGATTAGGTAAGCTGTTTGTCCAGTCCCAGATCTATTTTGCTGCTGTCTGTTTTTTGCTGTTTTGGTAAGGTGGTATCCAGATGTTACTGAGTTTGTTTTCTCAGATTACCTTTTCTTGTAGTTTGGTATGTTAGCTATTGCCTCATCCTGGTCAAAACCATTTCTGTGAGTAGTTCCAATAGAATGATGATGACATGATGCATGAATAAGGTGTCATTCAGCTACTTTTGGAAGACATTATGGTCATGCTGTTATTGGTACAATAAGTAAGGTAGTTTTTGTCGAGTTTTAAAAAAAGTGCAATTTTGAATGTAACTAAAAAGTTGTGACTATTTTTGAGGGATAAAAAAAATTTGATAGTAAAAAAGAATAAACAAGGTGGGGGGTTTCACACCTGGCCTAAAATCCTGGGTCCTGTGCTGCCAAAAACGTACCACCATAAAATTTTTTGCTGTTACCAAATAATTTTTCTTATTTAATAATTTACTCAGACTTTTGAATGTTATTTTGTTAATTACACTTACCTTTTACAGAATGTTTTGTCGAAAATTATCCAAAAAACTTTTAATTTAGGTTGTATATTTTTGCTTTATATTTTTTAATGTAACAATTTTTGTGCTCTTGTAACTTTAATCATTTCTGCACTAATTTCTACCGAAACATGGATTAATACTTAATAAATAAATATTTTATAAATGTTTATTCCTATAACTCTGAACATGTTTGCATACCTCTAGAATATAGAAAATGTGTTGAGGAAGCTTGGCATATCTGGGCAAGGACAGGCAATACATAGTGGGAGAAAGCCAAATGACAGGTGTAAATAACACAACTGGGTGTCAGGTGTTAAAATAATTTAAACTAACATTCAGGCGAAGATGGCAAAAGTATATTGTGGTTGGAGTTGGCCAGGCATCAACTATTTTTAGAGGTGATCAATAAGGCCAGTTTCACAGTTAGTACTCACATCATGGAACATGTATGTGTTGGCGGCAGTATCTTTATTTATTATGTATGGTGGTGACAGTGCCACAGTTTCACATTGTGTCGCCAGGAAGTATTGATTTTTGGACATCTGCTAACTGGAATAAATGGATAGGTTGCTTTGGGAAGTTTAGTATTGAGTCGGAGCTAACCGGAATGTCGGAGGAAGATCAGATCACCATGCTGCTCTATTGTATTCGGGTTGATGAAGAACAAAAGAGAAAACATGCACGTGTAGATGAATTCATCAATAATGTATTTCGATTAGCAGACTTCCGAAACTCATAACCTCAGAATTGAGCTCACAACAACTGTATCGATTTTTGGAGTGGCTGATGACAAGTTGTCAGAGTTACTACTAATGCATAGTGGCCTAACCACTGAGAGAGCAGTCAAAAAGATTAGACAAGCAGAAACGGTTAAGCAACAGCAACTGGCAGTGCAGTCAACACATGATATTTCTATTGACGCAGTTCGCAACTGTGCGGCAGAGACGAGAAGGTTGCCCATAGAAAATGTATATTAACTGTATCGCACACTATTAGCAAGGAAAATGCATGAGCAAAAACCAGAGCCAGCAAGCAAGTGCTCAATATGTGGCCTAACGCCGCTACACCCATGGTTAAAATACCCTGTAGACAAAGTTCAGTGCAGTAAATGTAACAGGAAAGGGCATTATTAAAGGTGTTGCAAGAATGCAGCAGTGTAAGAACTAGGAGTAGCTGGAGAAAACATAGTGAATATTACATGGGAGATATTTCAGCAATGGTAATTTGCTCTGAACCAAGGTTTGTTCAGCTGAAAGTGGGAAACAGAGTGGTTAAATTTAAGGTCTATATAAGAGCTGATGTCACAGTTATTGGAAAAAATTTTAAGTGAGCATCTAGGAATGGTATTTGAAAACACTTACAAGAAATTATTTGGTGCAAGAAATGAGACACTCAGAGTTATAGGTGGCTAAAACAGCAATGTTGTTCAACTAGAGAAGAAGCAAACAAGAAATGTGCATGGTATAATGGCAACAAATTCTGCTTGTGAGCTTCCCATATCATCACTGTGCAAGAGTAAATATGCATCAAATACAGTTGTTAGTAGGTATCCAGAGCTTTTTGCAGGTTTTGGGAAATTTTGTAAGGAATATGAAATACTTTTACAGGAAGGTTACAAGCCACATGCAATTTCTGCTGCACGGAGAGTATGTAACCTTACTTCTAAAAACAAAGTTAAAAATGACCTGGATAATATGTCAAAGGATGGGGTGATTGCACCTGTAAAGCACCCAACAGAGTGGTGCACACAGATATTTGTGGGGTCTAAAGCAGATGGATAAGTTGGAATTTGTGCAAAAAGGAAAGGAATGGCTTTGGGGTGAGGCACTGAAGAAAGCCATGGCAACGATTAAGCACAAATTGACACAACAGAAAACCCTGGCCCTTTACAGATGCAAAACTCCAATTAAAATTTTTGCAGATGCCTTGTCGTATTGGCCTTGGGGTGGTTCTTGAACAACAGCAAGATAAACACTAAAAACCCATTGTATATGCTGCCAGAAGTTTGAGTGAAATGGAAACCAGATACACTCAAATCAGGAAAGAAACTTTGGCTCTAACTTGGGACTTGTGAAAAGTTTATGGAATATACATTACAGATGACAGTGCAAGTTTTCGTGGATTACAACCAATTGGTTATGTTGTTGGTATCCAAACTTCTTACTGTCCTAACAGCACAACTTCATAGGTAAGGCATGTGTTTGATGTGCTTCTAATATATGATTCAGCAAGAGCCAGGCAGAAAAGTCTATGTACCAGAGATTCTCTCTCTCTCTCGAGTCCCAGCTAAAAAGGCTAGTGAAGAAAATAAGGAAATCTTAGAAAAAGATCTGTAAAAAAGTCACAAGACAGGGACCCAGAAAGCCAGTGAATGAAGGAGGGCATCCTCAATGGAATTTACCATAAGGACACCACACACTTGTCAGTACAAGGACAACTTACTTACAACAGTGGGCTTGTTATGAAAGGAGAGAGAATCTTCATCCCTGCATCACTATGAATTGAAATGTTACAGAAAAATCCATAAAGGCACATGGGGTTTGTGAAATGCTATCGCAGAGCAAAGGAGTCAGTGTGGTGGCCCAGCATATCTACAGATGTCAAGAGGAGGTCATAAACAACTGGTGCACAAAAAACTGAATGCAGATAAATTGTAATATAACATTTTGTATAACATGTACTCGCAAAACAAACAGTTTATCACATAAATATAAACTCAATGAAAATATAATAAAGAGAGTAGATTATGTACATGACCTAAATAGTAAAATATATCTACTTTACCATATTGACACACTTATAGTGAAAGCATCTAAAAACATAGGTTTAATTAAATATATCTCTAAATTTGCAACAACACCGGATTCAATACTATACTTATACTACTCACTAGTTAGAACAATGTTATAATACGAATGTGTAGTGTGACACGTCGGGCGTCTTGTAAGCCTACATCAAATCCTGGTCATGGCACCAAGAAATGTAGCGCGTCTGGCGCTAACTGAATGAAGCTAGCTTACATAATTGTTGACTTAACCTCTCACGTGGCCAGTTGTGATCGTATAGTGGTTTTTCTGTAGTCTACTTAAAAATAAAAACTTGTTGGCATGACTATTTTATTAAATAACCTTTTAAAGAAATCAACTTTACATACTGAAAGTTTTAGATTTCAATCATAAGTCTGAAAACAACAGCCTGACGCTCCCGGGAGAGAACAGCTCAACCCCAAAAACTTGATGAATTTAAACAAAGTTTCAAAATACCAAAACAAGCCATGACATCTTAATTACAACATTCTCGCGAACGCGCGGGCACTGCCTTGAGTGACTAAACACTGGAAAAAGTTCTACATATACATGGCTGCTCCGCCACCTCCCTCCCACACAGCCCACCAACCGTTCCAGATCGCCATCCTTATTCGCGACTAAACAACAAGTAAGTATGGCCGACCCCGTGAAGCTTGCTCTCTCCCAGCAGCGCCTCTAGCGGCCACTCAGCGCACTAAGGTAAAAACGTAACGGAAAATTAAAACTAAATTAAATATATAATAATAAATTACAAACTTTATACATCTAAACAACCTGTAAAGTGAAAATATTCTTCTGAAAACCATAATTATATAATAATTTACAACATAATTTTTAATAAATTTGAGCTACGTGTCCTTTCATTGGTCCAAGCCAGCCTGCGCAAACATATTACCGTCTCTCTCGCATACTTAACGAGTGGCGGCGCACGTGCACTTTGTGAAAAGTAACAGTATTAGAAAAACAGTTAAAATCTAAATATAGCGATTCCTGGAACTGGGTAGGCACACCTATGCCATCCAACTATACTTGACAACAATACACCCAGCCCTGAGTTACAATACAATAACAGTTAACCTGCAAATGATAATATTAAATTTAAATTAAAACACAAAGTTGCCTCAGCCTAAACAAACCAAATTAAATACATATAAAATTGAATTATTTCTAAACTAATACAGATAAAATGCCAAACAATACCTTACAAAATTCCTGTCAACAATACCCGAAATAATTTAATAGATAGTAGCAAATTCAATAAATCAAGCATAAGGAAATAAATAAAATAAACCGGAAATAAAGGCCTATGTGGTGGGTGGACCGCCTCACAGTAGTATGACACAGATGTGTAGTAGAGCATGTACTGACTACTAAATTGAAAATACTCAAATAAAATTGTTTAAATATAACTTTAACAGATTTAATAATACAAGCAAATCTTTCGACTATGCAACTTCCTGCTCAAATAATAATGCTGCACCACTGCATATTAGATGAAAGAGTGTGATACTCTATTTAAAATTAATTCCTTTTTAAATAAACTGAACAGTTCAGCTATAAGTAGTAAAATGGGCCTGAGAATACCCCAGTATAGTCATTGAGTTAATGATTTATTCTGTTCCAAAACAAACAACATATTAATGCAGCAATGCATTATA
>PNEQ01014941.1:20126-69720 GCA_003012365.1 Medauroidea extradentata
ATATATATATATATATATATATATATATATATATATATATATATATATATATATATATATATATATATATATATATATATATATATATATATATATATATATATATATATTTATACACACATCTTATAAGAGCATGGAAGTCGTTTAAGAAATTCAGGGTGGGTGATGTTGATTCATTCGTATAAAATATTAAGTAGGATATGTTAATTATGGAAGATAAATGTTGAATCTTAAAGTATTCACAACACTGAAATTGTTTTGTGTTTTACTTTTCATTCTTTATTTTAGTGACTACGTATGTAGTTATTAGCAGTACTATGGAAATTCCTGTAAAATTTAAGATTGAAAATCAGCTCAACTCTCAAGAAGCTGAGTTCCAGCTTAAGTTAATTTGGACAAAAGGAGCTAGCTCACACTGCAAAACTCATCTTTCCTGGTACTTAGCACATTTTAGAGTTCCTTTCGTAGACTGTTAGCAATAGTAAAAATCATTACTAAAATTTTTTGTAAATTAATTAATTTGCATTACTATAAATTGATTTGAATGCCATGGCACAGTTAGTTTGTTTAAGTTCAAATTATCTTTATAAAAAAAAAAGCATTTTAAAATATTAAACACAGCATCATCGGAAATTAATACTTGAGGCTACTCTCAAATGTTTTCATTGGCTGTTTTTTTTTTATTACAGATGTTTTGGTAAAAGGGCTCATTTTACTGTCAGCAGTCTATACTTTGTTGCACTTTTCAAGGTGACTGAAAAATATACATTAATGCTGAAAATACATTTTATTTATTTGATTTTGTAGTGTGTGTGCGAAGTTTAAAAAATAAAAACAACTTAAACATTTTGGTAAGGTATCTATTTTCAGTCTGAAGTAAAGTGTTATTGGTATTTTTATAGTTAGAGGATTGAGTCACAAAAAATTTTAAAACTGTTTTCTTAAAAATAATATTAATTTTACTGTTTAAATATTACAGTATTGATACAAGACATGTTAGTAGTCTTAGCAGTGAATAATGACATAGCACCTTTCAGTAGTAAGAAAATTCACTATTTTCATTGTTCCACAATTTTATTTCCTAATGCAACGGCACTGCAGCATTTCATATTTGCAGGCTTCAGTTTTATAACGTCAGCTATGTGCACACTACAAGTTGCAACTTCGAGTGTGTAAAAAATAGGTGGGGGAGCAGGGAGTTGCTGACATGGCCTATTTATTGTACTAACGATTGTAGTATCTATCACATAGCAACTGTCTTCGCCAATTGCGAAGGGCATACGTGGCAGAAGCGTGAGGGAGAAGGAAGGTGCAGTATTGTATGCATCCTTAAAATTCTTCACATCTGAACTTCAATCTACAAGAATTCCCTTCCTCTTTGCATGCAAACTCACTCTTATTCTCTCTCACTGTTTGTCACATGCCATGCAAGCACACACAAGCTTCCTCTCTCTTATCTTTCAGCGTCTCACAGCTGTTGTGAGATATATATTTTTCTGTATTCATCCCCCTCCCATACCAACACCATCTCACGACCACATGCAGTAGGGGAAGCATAGCAATGCAGCTTGGTAGAAGAGAGAAGGGAAGTGTCGACGATTGACATTTTCAAGCTGCTTGCTAGAGATTACAGAGGGCTGAAGAGGGAAAAAGTAGCGTGCTCATTTGAGCTGACAGTACAAATTAAAGAGCTCAGCTCCCTCAAAAACTGCTCGATAGAAAAGGAGCTATTCTCTGCATTTAACTGGGGAAAAAAGGAACACACTACTTTGAGCTAGCTCCTTCCAGCCTCTGGTTATTTGTATTATTTAATGTGATTTCAATATCACTCATTACTAGAAAATATACTCTGTCCTCTGCTAACATCAGTACTGCTAACATGCTTGCCTTAAACTTCTTGCTAAGCTTCACATATTTCCAGCTACACATAGCAGAAATTGCTTGACCAGTGACACTGCCCCAATGGCTTTTATAAATTTGTTTAGCATTTAAAAGTTTCTGCAGCTACATATTTACTAAATAATATTTCATCTCCTTTAGCTAACATCAAGAAAGTGTTATCTTAAAGCCATAAATTCATCATCGAAACACTGGCTAACTTAGGTTCTAAGAGCTATCTTAGATAGAGTGCACTGAGTACTTGGCTTCAAATAGCAGCAAACATTATTAACTAACTAACTATAAATCTGTTATGAATTTTATTTTTTATCACAAGCTGCAGTAGAGTCCCACTAATCTTAACCTGGTTAGTCAGAACATCTGGATAGTCCAAAAAATTATGTGAGGAAGAAAATGTGTAGTAGTAATTGTTACAAAAGCAAATTTTGATATATTTTGACATTATAATAATGCAGTGATAAAGTGCTCTATTTGACACATGATTTACACCACAGTACTATGTACAAATTTGTACACATCAATTTTTGTGCCTTTTTGATTTCAGCAAATTTCCCGCACCTTAGTGCATGATAGGAAGTATTGTAGTAAATCTGAAAATATTGTAATTCCAACAAACTTTGGTCTGAGTCCAGATTACCGAGACTCTACTGCATTTAAAATTGAGATTGTGGTATATGTACTGATAATTTCTATTTGTGTTTTTTTTTTTTTTCAGAGATGTTATAGTACCAGGAAATAATCATTATGAACAAATGAAAAAGCCACGAATAAATTTGTGTGATATATTTACAAAGGACAAGGACAAAATTGCTGATGGTTCAGAGGATTTAAAGGTAGGTACATATCTATGTCTGTATAAAACAGTAATTACATTTAACACTATTGACAGAATTTTTTCAATAACTGCCATGAAGATATTAAATTGTTTGCACGCCTTGTATTGTAAAAAATTACTACCATATTCCAGTACTCACATCCGAATGCTCTCTGTGCGCACAGGTCGAGTTCCACATATTACAGTTGCCGGAATTCGCAGCGAGAGCATTCATATTTTTGTATTCCCTTTGCAAGTCACACTTGCCGAGTATGCACTTCGAGCAATTTTTCCTACTCCGTCTCTAGAAACAGTTCTGCATTTCAGTGCAAATATGACAGCGATCACTTAATATGTAAACAGAAAGAAAAAGTCGCTGGGATGAAAATTCAGAAATCATCTGTCAATTTGGCACTTGAATTATGCAGAACAGGTAATACAATATGAAAATATTGTCGTTAATGGAAAACGGAGATAAGGTTATTCCAGCCCAGTGGTTTCTGTATACATTTACAACCTCATCAAGAAAGATAAACTTGTGCTAATATCTTTTCGAATTTCATAGATTTTAATTTCTATCTGTCATCAATGTCTGGCTTCTAAGAAATTTATTATAGTAATTATTTGTTGTTGCCAATGTTTTGCACTGAAAATGTGTTGTATTCCAGTTGTTAGAGCATAAACAATACGCACTCATCGCAAACAGTCACGTGACACACTCCATTGGCCAGTTTTCAGATCGTTCCGATAGCACCTTGAGAACAGTCATGTGGAATATGTTATTAGTTAGTGGTGTTAGAGACAAGTTTAAAACACGACATTGTAATGAATGTCATCTGTGAATAATTTGTACTGTGGGTTAGTATTATGAACTGAACCACTTGTTAGTAACATGCTAATGCAAGCGGATGTTGCTGAGTTGTAGAAACCTTACAATAAAATGAAAAAAAAAAAAACTAAAAGGAAGAAAAGCCAGTATTAGCTGTTGTCAACAAAGATGTAACATGTAAATAATTCCAGAAAGGAATAATAGAAGTATCCAGAAAGACGCCACAAAAACTGCGAAAAATATAACAGAAAACAGTATAAATTAACACCGAATTGGAATATGGTCATATCCAGAAAGATCACAAAAAAATAAGGTGTGACACAACTAGCCACAAAAATGGATGGGTGCAACAATGACATAACAGTGACAAGAAACTTGAATGGATGTGAGTGCAGATGACAAAACAAATAAAAAAACAGATAAACAGTAACAGGCTTCCATTGACAACAACGGAAGCAAGTTTCGGTAACTGAGATCTGTTTCCATCTTCAGGCACGTGTACAGACTGTGACATATGGAGAACAAGGGTCTTATGTAGGAAACATGCTTACTTCAATTCAGCCAATTACAGTGTAACTGCCTCGTGACTGGTTACACAGCTTGTAATGGCCATGTATGTAGTGAGTAGTGAATCAAGCTCTGTCATTTTACTTAACGTTTGTATAGACATATTTTGTGTATTTATTAATTAATTTTATATTTTTATTAATTTTTTATTAAATTTATCCAAATATTCATCAATTTAATACTTAGTTGGCTGATGACTTTGGCATTACTGACAATAAAAGATGATTCTTTTATTTTACTTCTTTCCAGTGTAACTAGGGTAGCATTTTCTCACAGTATTCTGTGACTGTTTTCCCAAATGTGATTCACCAGTCTGGATATTAAAGTTTAACCTTTCTTTACATTATAATTTTAGTGTATATAATACTCTATTTTACACATATAACTTCTTGACAAGTTTCTTCAAGAGTCCCTGTGTGGTGTACATTGTGGCAACCCTTGCAATGCTGTCATTGTCACAATGCAACTCCACAACTTCTCATTTATACCTCTTCATTGGTGGCAAAAGGTCAATGTAAATGAGTATTTAGTCCTTTATCTCAAGATTAGGGGCTCCCATGATCCACTTCTGTCACTGGTGAAGAGAATGGAGATAATCAGCATGCCTTCACTTCCAAATGTCTTGATAGAGTCTCTCCACTAACAGCACTGACATGGGCTGATAAGCAGGCTAATAATTTCAGGCTCTGGGATGAATGTCAGGGGTTCCATTGTCAGGAAACATCTTAGAGTTAACACTGAAAAAAATTTTGGGTTGGTGCTCAGGGGCACAGTCGGTGAGAGTTCATGACTGCTTCTGCTTGAGTGAGTACAGTCATAAATTCTTTATATGATTGTTGGAAGGGTACTATCCCAGCTAATGTTCAGAAACCACAATCACTGCATTAATATATTTGCTACTACAATGACTGGGGTCAGGCAACAAAATGAATCAAATATACGAGCAGTGTAGAACAGAATGTTACATTTTGTAAATGAGCATTGTTGGGAATTAGTCTGATATGAAAAATGTATGAATACTAGGATTCCATCAGAGCCCCAAGACCTTATGTACATTACTGTAGTCTGCATCAGATAATAATGAAATTGGATGCTGCACATCATTAAAAGATAACCAAACAAATAGAGCTGTTTCTACAGTGACTGCACCTCTCATCACCCATCTACATGGACATCACAATGCAATATAGCATTGGCAGATGGGAATATAATTTTTTCATCATATGATAACTCATGACTGGTGCAAATTCTGAATTGTCAGTTATGGAGCAGAGGAAACAACAAGTACTACCGTGTTTAGTTGAAACTCACCCACTTGATCTGTTGGTGAAAAAAATAGTCTTAAGATTCTTTCAAAGTGTGCTCAGGTGCCATTCAGCTCTGCCCATACATCTGTTGAACATAACCAGTGTAGACAATGTTGTTGCACCGGGACCTTAGAAGAATGTTGCACACACTAGTTTGAAGATTTGTATAACATGCATAATCATTCATTAATAGATGTTCCTTATAGAAGACTTACAATGTGTACTAATAGACACATTACTAATTGAATAAGGTTATTAAATATTTTAAGTACAAATTGTAAACATTTTATATGTTTTAAAAAGAGATTGTGTAATTGGTTAATTTTGAACCCATTATATTTAATCAATTACAATTTTGCTATGTGAATCATTCACATTTGAATGTTAGATGAATTTCAATTGTTTGTTTTAAGATAACAATTTTGTATTTAATATGTTTCTTGTAATTGTATAATATCTATTTTCACTTTGTCCATTGCATTTATGTACAATGCCGAACAACAATAAAAATTGATTAATTGACTGTCGTGCTAGGTTAAGGCATCAAATTTGTCACACTCAATCTACTCTTGTTATATAATGATTCGAGTGGAGTGGCCGCCATTTTGAAATACGATGCCATCTTTGCTACAGTGCAATGTTATTTTGAAAGTGTGAAGTAATGAACCAACAGTTGACATCTTTAGTTAGGTCATGAAAAATTCCTATTGGTGCTAGTTTTTGGTCAAGTGCATCCAAAACACTTGTGATTATTGCCTCATTGGAAACTAATTTTTTTCTGAATGCAGACATTTCCCCCCATTCCTTGTCTTTATCCTTGTTTATTTCATTAAACTTTTTTTATTTATTTAGGGAATACACTCTCTTCTAGTACAGCATTACATATTTAACTTAAGAGAGTATCAAGTTCCAAAGTGCATTTTTTTTTGGGCTGACACGTCACATCGTCATAAGTAGTAAATATTTTTTGGTTTTACACTATTTAATATTATTATAATTTTCTTAAATCTTAGTTGTTCAGTTTATCTACAGTATTTAAGTGGTATTTATTGAAAGTATTGGTCATTACCTGTGCATCGTATGCTGTGTTGTTTCCAAATGTTACCGTAACATTTGAAAATGGCTCTAGTGTTTTACCCATTTATATTTTTTTCTTACATAAATTTAGAACTTAGTTTCTCTCTCTTCATTTCTCATCTCTAAATTACGAGAAAAAGTTACTGTTCTCTTTTATTCTAACACTATTTTCTCAACTTCTCTTGCAGAAGAGAAAGTACGCATGATATACAGATGTACATAAATTCATATTACAAACTAATACGGCTAATAGAGGGGACTGAGTAGACAATATTTTAAATAGGAAATCATGTCCAGAAACGTACTGTTTCCATGCTACAGCCATTTCAATACATCGGATGTGCCAGGGTTGTTTGCAACAACATAGGATGGCCGAAGCTCACCTGATGGCATATGATGTTTACCCTGCTGTGGTATCAAGCCTAGAGCCCCATTCACATGACTGATTGTTTCCAATCAACATAGTTCAGTACACATTTGCAGAGTACATGGACATGATGTTGATGTATGGCGCAGCGGAAGGGAATGGAAGATCAGCTCGTCTGTTGTTTCAGAGCGATATCCACAATGCATGACTCCATCACATACCCTTTTCGCCAGAATTGTGCTACTGCTCCGAAAACAAGATACCTTCACTGTCGAGATGAGGGACTGTTGTGCTCCAAAGAGACACTGTTCCCCGAATTGGAAGAGGCTGTGCTGCACTACATTGAGCAGGACTTATCAACAAGTATGTAAACAATTGCGCTTGCATTGGATGTTTCTAACAGTAGAGTGTGGGAGGTTCTGCACGAGCAATAACTACATCCATATCACCCCCAAAGGATACAGGCGTTGCAACCAACCAATTTTTTTACCATGTGTTAACTTCTGCATATGGTTCTGCACCGCTGCATTGATGAGCTCCACTTTCCACATAGATATATGTTCACCAATGAATGTAAATTCACGAGGGAGTGTATTCTCAATTCTCAAAACAGCCATGTCTGGACAGACAAAAATCAGCATACCATGCATTTCAGGGGATTCCAACATAGATTTTCTATCAATGTGTGGGCAGGCATTATACATGGTTAAGTGATTGGGCCGTACCTTCTTCCAAACAGGTTAACAGGTGCTGCTCACTTGATATTCGTACAAGACATATTGCCCCTGTTCTTGGATGACGTGGCATTGAATGTCCATCAAGAACTGTGGTTTCAGCGTGATAGCGCACCGCCACACTTTACACATGATGTTCTGGAACATCTTAACCGATGATTCGGGCAGAGATGGATAAGCCAGGGTGGTCCTATTGCATGGCCCCCACTATCGCTGGACTTAACACCATTGTACTATTTCCTGTGGGGTTGTATGAAGACTATGGTGTACGAGAACTTAGTAGACTTAATTAAAATGTGCTTCAATAGCTTCATTCAACAAACTCTTAAACAGTGCAACAATATTGGTGTTGAGGTGAAATGCAAGATTTTGCTCCTCTTTGACAATTGTTTGCACATTACTGTCAGAAACACTGGACAAAGAAAATGTATGTGCTGTTTTCTGCCACCTAACTGTATATGCCATTTATTCAGCCATAGGATCAAAGAATCTTGTGATTACTTAAAAGTCATATTGTATGGAATTCCTGCAATTTTTTAGTCCAGTTTAAATGACAGGAAAACTAAAGCAGAAATCAAGAAGATATATTTCACGTCAAATGATTTAGGCACTTGCAGGAGCTAGGGACAGCATTCCCAATTCAATTTTGCATAAGGCCTGGCAAAATCTATGGCGAACATTGGCAACCAGTAATGTTTCTGAGGATGAATAAAGCAAAATTGAAGATTTTAAAAGGTTAGAAATAAAAAGAGTGAAACCGTTCCAGTATGTGAAGAGTTTCATCTATCCAGAAGTCAATGACTTAGTCCTGCTTGAAGAAAATGGTATAGATTGGCTTCATGTTGACTTTGTCACTGTCAGTCATCATTTCACAGACCAAGAAATTATTGAATTGGTGACAGGTGCCTAAAAGAACGAATAAGATGCCATCAGTGACGACAAAGACAAACTACCCATGAAAATCTTATAGAATACATTTCTACATTATGTAAAATACTTGATACATGAGAAGTCAAATTTGGAACAATGCCTGACGTATATGTTTACAAAAATAGCAACCATTACCACTACTAGCAATTAAGTGAATGACGAAACAGCTGGCACAAGAAGCATGCTAGTGTCGTAACCGCCTTGTACCAGTTGTCCAGAAAGTTTGACTTTAAAGATTTTATTAATTGAGTTGTCATTAGTAATTATTATAGTGTCAAGTAGTTTACAATTTAAATAATTACTTGGTAACTGTGGGGCAGCCCAAGCAATAGACGGGAACAACAATAGTTTTGAAATGAGCGCGCTGATTAGCTGACTCGAAGATGGCTTGGAGAAGCCATCTTGGACCCAGAAGGCAAGCGTTTCAGGAGGATGATGACCTTCAATGATGAAGTATGTATGACACTTTCAAGGTATGTGTGGGATGGTTTTATTCATAGTCGAGTCGCGGCAGGCGATGCAGGCAGTGTGAGAACTTCACTGACGATAAAAATACGGGCCACCTAAAAGTAGGGGACATATATTTCTACGTAACTGTAAGAATAAACTACACTTGCTCGCGTCCCATATTCTGCAATTTGCGAAAGAGGCCCTCCACAGCGAGTAACAGCGCAAAGTTTTCTAATCATCATCGTCGTGAATCGCGAATGTTGTACCCAACGCTCCTCTGTGACGGCTTTGACACATCGCCAGCTACAAATACAACAGTTTGTACGATTTATTTATACACCTGCTAAGTTGTGCTGTGGCAGCAACACTTACAAGTGATGTATTAACGAAAATCATGAGACAGGCCCAGCACAAGGTACGGCAAATTACTGTACTTTGTACAGAATTTAATTACATGGTAAAAATTGGTTCATTTAGGTATCTCATGCAATCAAGAAATTTACAATTGGCAACCATGCTGCTGATATGGATACATCGTGTACAACATAACAAAAAAGTCGAGCCACCTCATTAAGTATTATAGGAGTATAGAGATTTGCAAAATTCTGTTAAACAGTTCCTGAAATTTTTCATTTGATAAAGAACTGTCAAAATCGCAGCAAATTCGAGAATATGAACACGACATCAACAAAATACATAGGAGGCCCTAAAAAAAGTCACTTTACTAAAAACATGTGTACCGAGTTTGATAGTCTTTCGAAAATTGGTAACACAGATATCTCGTTCAGTTAAAAATTTCCAAATGAACGTTGTCAGTAATGAGAACACATCATAAACAATAGTCATAATGCAAGTAACCTTGCTAACAAATATGAATATACAGAGCGTAAAGAATTTCTGACAAATAATCTTCGAATATCATGTCCGATGAAAAATGTTCAAATTGCCTTAGTTTTCATGATATAAAATAGCAACAACATAATACATAAAAGTGGCGCCAAGCGTGATCAATTCTGATAAATGGTTCTTGAAATAACTGGTGCATTTAAAAAACTTTCAATTCGCATAACCTTGAAAATATGGATGGAAATTACGTGAAAAAAAAATCGTAAAAGTCGGGTTACTAAATAGTTTTTAACAGGCTACCTAGTTTAATAAATTTTGGTTCAATAGTTTTATGAAACACGAGCATATACATATGTACACACAAAAAAACAGGAAAGGGATCTTATAAAACTACTTTTTCGTTCAGTAGGTAAACTAACAAGCAGCGTCATACATACTAGCGAGTAGGACTAAACAATTTCTTACCGCATTGTTCTGTACGAGAGGTGCAGCAGGTTCTCCTGTAAGTTCAAATGCTTTGTTAACTACAAATCATTTGAAACATTTTTGAAGTTGCTTATACAATACAACAATTCTGAATTTGATACACATAATTATATCATATACTTCAAAACTTGTTTTCTGAGTGAACGAGAAAAAATAAAATCGTCAATTTGGTACATAGTTCCTTAAATGAATATTAGTAGCTCTGCTGAGTCATGTGATATGGTACTCTTATCGATTGTGGAGACAGCTGCTAGAAAGAAATTTCTTTTAACTGTCCATAGATATCAGCAGAAGCTTAATTTTTTTAAACAAATTAATAATTCTTAGAGAAATGTTGGTAAACATATTTATAGTTTCAGGCTAAGACAACATCGCAGCTGAATTGTGTTTTCAAGTTTGGTTGTTTATGTAATATTGAAGAGATGGCAACAAACATAACTCAGTTTATGTAAGAAACCAAAATTCAGTGCTACTGAGTCTCCTGTTGCTGTTCTGAGTAAATTTTCAACACAGCAACATCAATACAGCATACAGATGAATGATGTGATCCAGGAAGCCATTTAATTAAAGTTAAAACTTCTCTTTCATTTTCTTACCCTTACGACATTGTTACAACACTGTTGAACAATGAGTAGAAATGTAATGTTCTACGAAATGTGGGGAATCCTGTTTCCAAATACAGTGTACCATCAAGGCACACATAACAACAGGTTTGAATATCCAGAGTGATGGAAAATACTAGAATTTGATAAATACAAACAAAAATTCCAACAATACACAACAGTGTTTATTTAAGTCAGGGTTCTTGTACATTTGTTTTCAAGTTACAAACATTCAATATAAAAGATGCCAGAAGGGCCATTAAGTTCATTAGAAAAAAAATAAACAAACTAAGGCGGCAATCAAAAGGTTAAAGCTCGCGCAGGTCAAACAGGAAAAGCAACCCGTCGACGCCCCGTCGGCTCCTGATACAATTACTGTACTCGCGACAGGGAAATAACGCAGCTGAAAAGACAGGACAGAAGGCTGAGGCACAAACTTCAATGAACCTGACCAAAGAAACTTAACTCACCAACGTATCGAAGAACAGCCGACGAGGCCCTGACGAGCGCGAACGGAAAAGTAGAGCACAGAAGGGCGACCAGGATCCAACTGACGTCGAGAGCTGGGCGGCCGGCCTAGGCAACAGGGAAAGGGGAAGGGGAGGGGAGGGAGCCGAAGATAGCCGAAGAGTTCCGACGGGCGGCAAAGCATTCCCGCACGCTTCCAAACAGAGTCCCATTCCACAACATGACGAAACTAACCATTTGGGTTCACAAACAGTTTAAAAAGCGCCCCAGTACAACTGAGGGCAAAGCACCAGTTCAACAGATTTCCAACAGAAGATTGTGGCTATTTTAAACAGAAATTTCAAGTGAAGCGGTTAGTAAAGAAAGAATTGTAGATACTATTTATGGCAATTCACCCATGTCCAAACATAGACCTACAATTTCCTCGATAGGCAGAGGCCTATATAATTGACATTTTTTAGTCATATGACAAAAATAAAATTTTAAGTGGTAACTGATACAAAAAACTGAATATGTTTCACTCAAATAACTATTATACAGTATTAAGTCTGATAAAGGCATTAAAAAATTTAATTTATCCAATATATATTTAGGCCAAACAAGATGGAATATCACAGGAAATCAAAGCACAAAATTAAGTTATGCTTTACCACACTTCACAAACTTACTAATCACAGACTCATCAAAAGTATGAGAGTATCTATGAATAGAATGCAGAGCAAGTCCTACAAGATGCAAAACTTCGTTCTACTGTCACAGTAGAAATCACAGTCAGTATTCTTAACATTTCATAGTTGTTGGAATAAACATCTGGATGTGACTCATACAAACCACCTATTGCAGAAACAGGTCTTGCACTGTCATTAACTCCGGTCCATTTTGTCTTCCATAATCCCCACTCTTCTTTGATCTCATCATGAAAACCAGGCAAATCATCTAACAAAGAAACTGCTGGTTCAATGCATGAAAACGGTTGTCCAATTGATTTAGTAGACAGTAAATATAACAGGGACATCACTGTTTCTTTGTGTGAAATAAACTGGTCATTTAATGCTGATAAAAAGTCATCCAGAAAAGGAACAATAATTGCTTTGCTGTAACGTTCTTCTGCAGTTTCAAAATAAAAATTTTGTCAGTTGCATTGGATTCCACAAACTTGAGGCACAGATTATTCTACATTGAATACTGCTGCATTTCACTTTGCTTCCTCGTAAATTATGGGACATTTCGACGCAGCATTTTCTCTTACATTTGTCAATACGTACATAGCACTTTCCGCCTGGCTGATTGCATTCACCAAGTCTAATTTTTACTTTGTAAGTACTCAGACAAGTTATAGCTATGGCTGCAACTAACAGAGAAACTAAAAAATTGCATATGGAATGAACGAAAGTAGAAACTTTTCTTGAAGCTTCTGTTGCATTCATTTTGGTTTCTATGTCTTCAAATGAAGTTACTATGAGCACTAAAAATTCTTTGAAGATGAAAACAGTTTCATGGCGCAAAACCCAGCGAGTTTCACGCATTGTTTTCAATTTTGTTCTGTGACTATCAGGCTTCAACTCACTGATGTGGCTTTTAAGATTTTCTATTAGTTTCGCAAAAGATTGGATTAAAGTGCAAATCTGAGGTAAAGTTTCAAAAGCATTTCTAATATTCTGAACTTTAGAAGCATTTGATAAGCAAAGATTTAGTGAATGAGATACACAGTGTGTATAAATAGCCTTACGATATGTTTCATTTATTGCTGCCTGCACCCCACGAAACTGACCTCGCATTGCTGCAGCACCATCGTAATCTTAACCACACATTTTTTTAAGGTCAAAACCAAGATCTTTCAAAGCAACTTGTATGGTGTTAGCCAAACCAAATCCACTTACATTGTTTTCTGGGACAAATGTTGAGAATATCTCTTCGAAGCTTCATCACTTCTTCATCCTCATAACACATGCACAATGAGAACTGTTCAACATGAGCAATATCAGTGGTTTCATCTGCAAGCACATTAAAACATCCATAATTAGGAAATCCCTAGACAATTTCTTTCTTGTATGAGACATCCAAAAATATTTATCATGGCATTTTGTATAACAGTACTTTTGTACATCACATTGGTGTAATTGGTTAGTAAATGTTCTCTCAGTAAGATGTCATCACTGTTTGCTCTATACCTCAAAAAACTGTGAAAATTTTCATCATTGTCTGCAGGTTCCTCCAGTATAGTACGACTAAAGTCACTTTGCCCCCTTAATGGTAACTGCTGCCTATCACACAAATGAACTGTTGGGATTATGGGGATTAGTTTTTCTTGGTTCTTATAATTTTTTTACTAATTAACTAAGTAGTGTACTAAAAATGTGAAAAGTTTATAGGATTCACTACGGTGTGTAGGACAGGTCATGAAGTTTTGGTACAATTTACTACAGTGATGTTGCGAAACGAGAGAGTTGAGTGATATGTTGCGTTGTTGTTAGTGCAGTGTAGCGTGGCGTACTGTGCGAGCTGGAAAGCTGGCAGCCCACAAGCACGCCAAATGCCAGACACCCCTGCCACTCTTCTTCCTGGGTTCGCCAGGCCGGGGTGTGCTCTGCGCATGCGCCAGCAAGGTCTGACGGGCTGCTCGTCTTACAGCCCTGCCTAGTTCAGAGAGGGCCTAAGGCAGGAAACGCATACACAAGTTAATCTTTAAAACTTTCTGACATTCCTCAGACTTCGCGATCGGCTGATGGTTTTGTCAAGTTAGTAGTTCAATAGATATAATTACAAATTATCTTCTATAACACTAGCTGTGAAAATGAAAATTATTTACTGTAATTCCCAAATAATCAGGGAGGGCTGCAGCCCTGCAGCCCAATAGCACAAACCACCACTGGGCGCATGGTTGTTAAAAACAATATAGTCATTCTCATTTTATAGTCCACAATATTAGGTGCACAAAGTGTTTAAAAAATGAACGTTAAAAAAAATATAAAGGTAGTTACTTACAAAAAGATGGAAATATGTGTCCATTAACTAATTGCTTTGGGAGCTATGCACCTTCAAAAAAATTATTTGAAAAGTGTTAGATTTCATTTGCTGAAATAAGTACCATTAAGGTCTCTGCCTAGCCAAGACTCCAAGTGTGAGTTAGGATAGCATCTTATGCATTATTTTAATTAGGTATAGTTCAGTACGTGCTGACTCTGTAATGCTACCACTGATTTTTATTTATCTATGTGTGTGCTCGACTGTTATTTTATATCCTATAAACTGTGAGTAAATAAGTATTTTACTACCCAAAAAAAAAACTCTATAAAAACATCTACTAATTTTTTTCTACTATTTTATTCCTGAAGCAATATTTTCCTCTTCTTAACCAGAATGTGGCTTCTGTCTGAAAGTGATATTGTGAAATTGTTAGGGCCAGCACACACTAGACTGTTTTTTTTTTTTTTTTTCGTTTTACTTTTTTTGTGTAAGACTTTTAATATGAACCTTAACATTTTATTTTGAAGTCCAACTCGTGCTTCTAATTTTGTGTTTTACAAATTTGGGCAGTAGTTTTGTATGTACAGCAGTCTCATTTTTAGATGTTAAGTTTTGCATTTTAAAATGATAGAAACATTGTTTTAAGTGTGGGCCCTAATTAGATTAAGTTTAGCTGTTTCGCGTAGAAAAGAATGAAACGGATGAAGCTACAGCACCGTTCATACACCAGGTATATAGGTCTCGTAAGGAACAAACAGTTAGTAGGTGTTCTGTGTAACAGATATAACCCCACTTAATTAGAAAAATACAAAATGCCCCCTCAGCGTAACACATTCTAACATTAAGCCTTAAGTGATATTTAAGGGTGATAAATGAAATGGTACGTCTAAAGAAACAACAAGGTTTACAACATCGCAACATTCTTACGTGCAATGTTTCCGATATAACCATGTTGCCATACTTCTAAAGAAAAATTAAGTGCCCTGATATAATATATTATGTACCAGCTGCAACACACATAATTTGGTAACTGAAAATATGATAGGCAAGAAGAAATTATGTGTGCTGTATTTTAAAAGTAAAAAATTTGTTGTGCTGGTCAGGAGTTACTAACTGCATACTAGCAATGCCTAGAATATTCAAATTAGTGTGTCAGTAAATGTTGCAGCAATGTCGTGCAGCTTTAAAACGACGTTTGATTTCACAGTTTACCATGATGAAAAGCAGTTTTAAGTAATCTGAGTTTTATAATATGTTTATACATAATATATTTGGATTAAAGATGAACTCATTATTTGATTTGTATCAGTATTTAGCTCAAACAGTTTTCAGGTTCTTTCCATGAATAAGCTAGTTTGGTAAAAATTTAAATATAAAGGGGAATTTTCTTTCTTGAAATTAATTCAAAAACTTATTCTAGCAAACAAGAAAAAAAAGAGCAAGATCACTAAACATAAAACAGTAATATGTTACAACTTAAAATGTAGGATTGATGTGCCTTATTGTCATAAAAACCTCAATGATAAATTAAATAAATGTTTTAAATATAGACTAAATATTAGACATTATAATAGTTAAAATGCCAGGAAGACGTTAATAATTCGTGTTGCATGACAATTAGTGAGTGAGCAGAAAAACATGCGCGAAGAGAACTCCCTGGTGATACAGGGGTTGGCGGAGAGGATTGTACTACGATGCGGTGCTGTTGACTCTCGGTGAATGGATGGCACAGCCTTGAATTTTGGTACAAATGACATTCCCTGAGACTGACACTCGGAGCAGGTTGGTAAACTGTGTAGATGGCACTCAGAGAGGTTGACACACTGTGAAGAGGCACTTGGGGCAGATGGCACTCGGATAGTTTGGCACAGCGGTGAAGATGGCACTCAGAGAGGTTGGCTGAGAGGTGAAGATGGCACTCGGAAAGGTTGGCACACCGAGGGGTTGATACTCGGTGCAACTGACACTTGGAGAGACTGATGCTCGGTGAGCTTGGCATGTCCTGGCAGTCCCAAACACTCTGCCTTTGGAATGATTTTTGTAAAACTTGTGAACCCGTTAACCTAATATTAAAAAAACTAAATATTGTTACGAGGTAAGGCGTACTAAAAATAAATAATAAATGTGTGGTGGGTGAGGAGGGACAGGTAGACAGACAGTATTGTTGCGTGGAACAGTTATGTTAAAGACCTTGTCTGTAGGTAGCTAAAGTGTTTAATGTTGAAGTAATGTGGTATGTAAGTGTATAACTGAGTACTAGCAATGCAAGACTACGAGGTGGAGAGCAAATGAACATCACAAGTGAATAAAACAACACTTGACTGAACCATAATGATAAACAATAAAGATACAATAAACTCTATAATTATTAAAACAGCACTGGGGGGTATAAACACATACGGTACATAGTTCCTTAAGTAAAATAAAAAACAAACACTCTAAAGGACAACTTCCACCTTGTAGCCTAGCTATATAACTATATGATGTTTGGTAGAGCACAAAAAACTTACTGAAATGAAATAATAACACCGCTTGGCAAACTATCAATTGTGAGGGGTACTGAAGATCGATCACAGACTAACGTCCCAATATGGGTCGCGTCTCCTATCTTGTATCTTGCATGTGTCGCATACCATCAACTATTGCTAAAGTAATTTAACCAAGATACATGTTCTGCAATAAGGGGCTATCAATTAATGTTAAGTGGACTACAGATTTAATACTTGAATTGAAAGAATGAATTCAAATAATTGGAGTTTATTACGAAATATTAAAATAAAATGTTACCAAAATATAGATTACATTAATGAAAGATATAATTGTACAGTTTGAAAAAGATTATAAATCGTTACTTTACAAATAGATGTTATTTATGGTGATGATTATTAAACAGGTATTACAGTAAGAAATGATACTGCCCAGTAAAGTGGTTTCTGTCATTACAATCAATACAGAGGTAATTACATTACTTGGAAAAATTAAGTATATGGCGACTGTACTGGCCTACAACAAATATACGCGAAAGGGAATCCATGACTATCACAATAAAAACCAATCACGAAAGCTAAAGGGGAATTAATAATAATTAATAATAAAATAATAACAAGAAAGAACACTTATCATTTTGATGTTCTTGTCCAGCGAAGTCTCATCCATCCCAGGGCTACAAAGTCTTCTTGTCCCATAGTAAAATTAAATATTAAAAGACTACCCGAAATTAAAATTAATAGTAATAAATAAAACTAGCTAACTAACTAAACTGAAATCTGCCATGCGGCATTCCGAGCCCTTAGGCCGTCGCCTCGCCCATCAGGGCATTGCCATGTTTGCCTAAGTCTTATTATGTCTGCAAAAGTCCATGAAAAAGTCCACCAAAGAAAAGCTCCATGAAAGCTGGAGAAAAAAGTCTACGAAAACATGGTCGGCAGGTATTTATAACTACTGGTTGCGCAGTCGAGAACCTTTTTTGATTTACCTTCCTGGAATGGTCAGCAGCGACCCTTCCAGATTGGTGCAACATCTACCATCTCTATCCCACAGCGCATTCACTCGTCAGCGACGTTTGACGACACGGGCAGGGGGACTGTCCGAGAGCAGAACGACAGAAATGTGCTGCAGTGCATTTATTGCCTGCGCGCCTGCCCTACTACAGCTGTTAATATGGGACAGGGGAGCGGGGGAGTGTTGACAGAGGCGTCCAGTGCCCCTGGAAGGCCGCTGCACGCCGAAGGTACCAGAAGGACCCACAGCACACGACTGCCCAGCGACACCGAAACATCCATCACCACACCCCCTCCTGCCTACAACCTAACACAAGGCCATCGGTCTGCACACACTACCCGGACACTGCCCGTGAAAGAATGTACAAGCACTGCAGTGGCAACAAACTCTGCAGGTTACCAAAAACAGTGACCTGAGAGACTGTCAGAGAACACTCTAGATTTCCACGATCCTAAATGTACAGAAGTGACTTCCCAAAATCTGAATACTCTTTAAAATTATAATCCAAAATAACTTTACCACCTATTTCGAGTATGGATGAGAAGAAAAAACCCAACAAAAATAAATGCCTGAAATTTAGCGTCGTGACAATATTTTTAGTCAGCTATTGCGGTCATTATGTTACATATGATTATTGAAACAGCAAGACAAGTTTTGATATGTATTTATAGTTTATAGCTGATTATCATTTGAATGCTAGTCGATACTTGTAGAATATTTCTAAATGATAACAGTGCCTACGAATCTCGTTCTGGAATATTACATCGGATATCAGCAGAAATCAGTGGTCTGCAGGTCAGTCATTTTTAAGTCAGGCATTAGATGGAGACTGAATTATCTAGCATATCTGGATGTGCGCCTACTTACAGATGGTGCTTGATCGTCTGTTTATTCATTGGTGCAAGTTGTTGTTGTCTAGACATATTCAGTATCAATTTTCAAAGTTAAATTAAAACTATCACCTGCATTGAAACTTAAATTTATTACATGTTGTACCAAGAATCTATGGACAGTTTAAGATTTTTTCAATTCTAACCATTATCCACAAAAAAATTATCTTACATTTTAATATCTGAGGCTAACCATACTTGATAGATAAATGTCTGCTGCCATATGTTATACCCGGTGCTAAATTACTTTGCTCATACAATAGGAGCAAAAAAAAATAATTGAAGCATTTATGAACTAAGCAAAGATTTGTGAAATTCTGAAAGAAAAACTTCAAACCACCAAACTATTGGCTGACAAATCTCAGATAGAATGAGAACGTTTTCAATAAATCCAGAGTAAAAAATTTTTATACAAATTAATCACAAAAAATTGTGCACAAATAGTATTTCTTAAGAGGTCGTGGTACACAATTCAACGCTAAAAGCATTACTCTATAACTGTAGGTTTTTCAAGCCAATTTGTGAAAACAAAACAATAGCAATCCTAGACAATAGTTTTAGTCAACGTTTTAAACAAAATTGTTTCCAGTGTTATGAACTTCTGAGGCACAATCTCTGACGCCGGAACCTCATGCATTTAACTGCGGCGCAAGAAATCACGCGTAACAAATTAGTAATTGTGGAAAAGTATTTACTCATAAAGTTGGCAAAGACCATGATCTAGGATTGTCATTGAGTATTTAATCCATATTGGCTTCGAAAAAAGTGTAGAAATCAATTGATGTTTTCAGCGTTTAATTATCTACCACACACTCTTAAGTAGTGAACACAAACTTTTAGTGTGAATCAACGTTTATCTTTTGAACCATTAGTTACGTGACCTGAATTGTATGGCCACTTCTTGGAGGGTACATACTCAGTTATAAGTTATCATTGGATATTCGATTCACAAGGTTGTGAAAAGAGGTAAAGTTTATTTTTACTGTAAACTCAGTATAATCTAAACACTGCTATACATCAGAGCTTTCAATATATTAATTACCACGTACACATAAACCTAAAGAATATTAGGGAATTTCAAAGTTTAACTCCTAATAATGCCTAAAGACACAAAACTGGATTTTATATTTAATTTTTTTACATACCTATTGGTAGTGATAGGTTTTTGTTCTTTGACATACGGTGAATACTGACGTCTAAAAAGAAATTTCCAGACTTATAAAAATTGAGATAAAATAATTTTAAAATGTTGCAATTTACTTTTACGAGAAATCTCGACATCCTTAAGCTATTTGGATATAGATGTATTATTTTATTCTTATTTTTTAAATTGTGGTAACAAATTGTTTAAAAACAGGTTCCAAATTTATTCCAAGTTACGTTTGGTAAAATTAAGATTTATGGTGGTGAAAGGGTAAAAATGGGATTAATATATACAATTGCAGGCCATACACAGTGTTATATCATATCAGGAAATACAAAGAGAAAGTAACAACAGTCATTAAACAATTGCAGTAACAATCCTTTAGACGCAATGGGGAACATTCACATTTCATAGAAATATCTAGAACTGCTCGAGATGCTCTTTTATACACATATAAATGTAACTATTAACTTTTTATTCCGTGAAAATCGATAGGAATTGAGTTATTTGAGTTTAAAAACAGTAATTTAGCCGGGCGTTATCATGTGACCGCGAAACGCTTTCTCATTGGTATGACGTCACACCTTAGTATCCGCATCCGCGCTCCGGCTGCGCTCATGGCAGATAGAGGCTATAAACAATTTGTTTATTGAACTTGCGGGAAGGAATGGGCTTCTTTAAAAAGCACAAAGTGATAATCTGCCCCGAGTTTATTCTAATATGATACAAGACTATTTTAATTCCAGTTACGTCATTGGAGCGGAAACGAAATGAATTAAATTACAAAGGCAAGTTACTCATAGTTTATCGGTACATTACCGAAAAGTAACATAAAACGTACATGTGAGTAGTCATACATAGTACGACACTACTCAAAATGCTGTACTAGTATGATGAACAATTGCCTCGCAATATAATTAAGTACCAGCACTGAAAACCATAACCGTTCGTGGTTTGCGCTACGGCCGCGCCATTCATGACCGTAGGAATGTTATGTGGAAAACTGAATATTTTACGCAAAAAAAAAAAACATACTGCAGACATTGTTTGCCTGTAGTGACATACTGTAAGTCATATGTGAATCTTAAATATTCTGGTTATTTTAATTACCGTAGGCCTACCTTGAAGTTACGCTACCGTCGCAGGCACACTCACCCATTGCCGGTGTCCGCGGGCACAACTTAGCAGGTAGGGCTATCCCAGCGGCCGCCACGTGAGTACCGTTCTTGCGGTGTGGAGACAGCACTGATTTAGTATCAAATACAGGATGTCCTGAAAATACCTTCCGATATTTACACAGGTTAAAGTATGCAACAAAATAAGACGAAAACATGTTGTGCACTATCCCCCTAAACTCAATATTAAGGGCGTTATGATAAGTTAAAGATGAACGTTTTAAACTGTATTTTCCCAAAATATGGGAAACTACGCCACATACGAAAGCAATATTGTCATCATTGCTTAATGTTATTGGGATCTCCAAACCAACAGCATATGGTGCTTGATATAGGTTGTGTGGGATAAAGTGAGCACTCGAAATAGCCCTGCTAATGTTCTTTTTCCAGCCAACTCGTATATTTCCGCGCGTAACGGCTAACAATGGGCATGTCTAACCTCTCTGGACACCTCACTTGATGTTTGCGTGTGTACAATACATTGTGTAGTCAGTATGAATCGATACAGTTTATTTTAAAAAATGAATAATAATATAAAATACAATTATGTCAATTTCGGTTGAGTTTATTTCTATATTGTTGTATTTAAATAGGAAAATACACGGAACTATATTGAGTAATTTTGCTTCCGACCATACAAGCAGTAACACATGTTAAATTATACACAGTCGCGGCTAGTGATATTTTTCAAAGATTAAGTTTTTAGTGCTCACTTTATCCCGATTGACCTATACCTTCCACCCTTTGGAAAATAGCAGAGGTGGCTACCCTCTAAATAAATACAACTGATTTTACCATCAGGTTTTCTCTATATTTGAAGGTGGTTTGTTGAATAATGTTACCTGTGTAACAAAAAAAGTTACTCCTGTTGCAAATGTCTTTCTTATATGTAGAATATCTTGCTTGCGTAAAATACAAATTAATTGAAATGGAAATTTCGCTCAATAAACACACATTTTATAACATGAGCAAGTAGGCTACTATAACTTTGTGCAACTGTCCCAATGTTGGAGTGTTGTGACCATGTTTCATTAAAATATTATGTATCAGCCTAATTTAATTGTTAGTACAAATGTTTTAATTAGGGTTGTATTTTAAATTGTTTTGCTTATACTTCAATAGTTCTATGTCTATAGTATTGATAAAATATATCCTATTATCTTGTTTAATATTATGAGAACATCTCTAACTTGTCCAGAAAAGAAATGGAATCAAAGAATGGAAAAGTAAAAACGTAAGTATGGAATGAAGCACATACTAGTATGTACAAAATAGAAGAAAAACCGACATAGGCCTACCGTATTTTGATTGTGCATTACAACAATGTTTTCAGTTGTTTTTGAAACACTGATTGGTGTGTTCATTTTCATTTGTAGAGTTCTTTAAATGGTTTGTACATAGTGTGACTTCTGCATTCAATTTCAAACTGTCATTTCCATGTTAAATGTACAGTATAAAAATTGCAGTTATTTGGCAAACATTAATTCGTGCAGCCTCCAGTGTTATAAAGGAGGTGGCCTATTTAAATGAAATTAACTGTGATGCTATGCAAATATAAAGGTAAAATAAATCTAACCAAATTATTGTTATTATTTCTGTCATCTTCTTACATGGTGTTTTTTCATTGACGCTTTATTTTCAATGTTGAAATAACAGCATAATGTGCGCCAATGTACACGTGTTTTTTTTCTTTTCAAATTTATTTACAATAGTTCTTTGGTCAATGTGTGAACTTTGATAAAAAAAAATAAACTACAATAGGCCCACCTAATGTAAATACCTACAAATGATTTAAAACTATTTAATCAAGCGATTCCTGTTCGATGTAGACCGACGTAACTCGCATTTAAGGTTAGTCCAAATAACCTCATGATGAAAGGTTTTTAAGAAATAGTGAATTGCGTAACACGATTTAAGTTTTTTTATCTTGGTGAAAATAATTATTGCAGAAGTAAAATAAGTTACATTTACTTACTTAAAAATGATCTTCACAGATAAAAAAAACTGATTTCGATGAAACATCTTCATACCATCAGCGAATGGCGTTCAACCATTTCTTTCGTTTACATATTTCTTGCGGGATGGTGATGAATATTTTGTACGGTGTTGCAGTCGAAGTGCTTGTGCACTGAGGTACTAGCCCCATTTAACGTTTTTATGATGTTGTACTTTATTATTTTCTGTTCCCATGACGTTAAACCCTAGCCACTGGGAGTAAACTACCGCCACGACCCATGTAAACACAGGCGGCGGATGAGCGCGTACTAAGGTGTGACGTCACGAGCGGCTCAGGCGGCCAGCCGTGTTTTGGCGCGCATTCAAACTGCGATATTTTCATTTGGCCATAACTTTCACATTTTTCAACCTAGAGCTGTGATACTTTGTACGTACGATACTTGTACCTAACTGGCTGTGAAACCATCGTCAGAAAAAAATGTGAATGTTGCCCATTGGGCATCACAAACGACAAAAATTTAATGATTTAAAACTGACGTACAGAAATTACTTCACAAGTTAATATAAACATGCTTTAAAACCTGCTGATAATGAACTTATAATGTTTTGAGGGTTTTGGTCACTAAGTACGGTTTTTGTGTACACGGTTTTCCATTTTTAACTATAAATTAGCCGACATCAGATGACTAAAATGAACCTTTAATGTGTTAATTCATCGCTAAAATAAATCGACTGTAACTTAACATGAAACAAATTTAAGCTGTGTGTTACCAATTTATTAAATTGTACTGTAAAGTTTATTTTGTTTCATGGCTGTTATTCACACTCCTGAAATTACAACGTTTTTAATAAGACCATTTGTTATAAAGATTTATTCGTGAGGAATTACTACCATACACTGAGCTTACGCCTTATATAATTTGGAGAAAAATTAATCACTTACATGTACATTTATGTTTAAATGATAATTGGTAGTTTCGCTACTACATTTTGTTTTCTGACGAGGCACATTTCACACTGGATGCCATGATCAATCTGCGCAACATCCGCAAAGCTCGGCATTTGTGATGCATAGCTGTAAACAATACGGTCTGGTAGTATATCACATTTTTTACTTTTCAAAGTGTCATTGTTATATTAGCCATGTTTCAAAAGTTTCTAATTACTCTGCAAACAGTAGTAATATAAATATCACCAATTTATGTAAACATTTTTTGCTCCATATTATATTAGAAAAACGAAAGCCCTGTGAGTAGTGCTATTCCCTTGTAATAAGTGTGTGAAGTAAGAAAGTAACATCTTTTTATTTGTCTACAAAAATTTTGAACATTCATTTGATAATCCTCAAATTTAGGCCAATTTTTCACATGAATCCTATTCGCCCTAGCTTTGTGTGTTAAGCTACTTTATCTAGCATCACACTGTTGCCTCTTGTAATACTTTTACCAGTTGCATTTACAAGTAAGATTTATTTTAAAAATACAGATGTTAATTTTATAAACCATACTAATTGGTGTCCGCGACTTTGTTTGCAGGGTTTTCAATGTAATTCGAGAGAAATTTTGGGGAAAAATGTTTTGAAAAGAGCTAAATAGTACAAAAATATGTTCACAGTCATTAATGGCAGTTTTATAAACATTTTAAAAAGGAAAATTGTTTCACTAAATTTTTGTTACCCCTTTCTACCCTTTTAACCTGTTTTATCTCCCACCATACCTTAAGTACCGTATATATTTTGTAGTAACTTTCGCAGTCACACACATACACCTCATCACAGTGTACCCTGTTTAGAACCCCCTATGCCCCTCTTAAACTGTCATTTTTTTAGGCATAAACTTTTGTCCAAATTTTATTTTTTCATTAAATTTATGGTATCCCTTTCTCTCCTTCTATCTTGTTTTACCCAACCCCCCTCCAAATAAAAACTTTTTTTTCATGAATCTTCGTGGGTGAGCGCACACCTCGCAAAAATTTATCAGATTTGTGTGAAAGTTATAGGACGGTATAGAAGAAGAACAAACAAACATTAATTTTTACAATATAGACTATAAGAGATTGCCCATGGCATTGCCTTTGTGCGTTACTCATAACAACAAATATCAACTTCAGTTAAAGGACCTCTTTGTACACCACATTAGTAGCTTGGCCATCAAGTGTTCGGATACCAAGCTGCAGGTTTAGCCAACTTTACAGGAGGCTAAGTAACTGTGGCTGTACATGTGAAACACTAACCTAAATCTATCCCTGCCACTCTTAATGACTACCTCATGTCTTATTTATAGTCATAACAAAACAGACCTTGAATATGAGAGACTATTAGAATAGTAAATAATATACGTGGTATACCAACTTGTTTACCTTGAGTACAACCATTGATCACCTTGTGAGGGCACGTTCGTACAGTTGAAAGTTTCTTTAAAACTAAAATATAAAGTCACTTGGATCATAAAGGTTGTACAACAATACATAACGACATAATTGAAGAATGTAAACTTCCCTCTAATAATTTTTCTCAGTGGCTGTATTAGCTTTTTCGGATCGTTTTCTATGAAACCTTTATCAAAGTCTGCATTTCCCATCTGGTATTTAGAGTTATTTTATCGGGATACAAACTGATTTAATTACTGTTCGTATTTAGGTGAGAATATTACTGAAGCAAGTAACATCTCGATATCTCAACTGGTTGGATATACATAATTGGATAGCAACTGAAAGTAAATTTTACGCCTTTTGACCCCGTTATTGGTACAATTTCTCAAAATCGTACCATCACATGTTAAACATTTGTATAAATATCCAACTGTGGCTAAATTTATGACGAAACCCCATTGAGTCAAAACTAAATCAATGATTCATTTAAAAATGTTTTTAATCCCTTCACAGCCCTGAGATTTCGTATTTATAAAATTCCTGAAATATGTTGACAGGCATTTACGCATTCATCATCATGAATCGAAAAGGTTCAATAGCTATCAAGAATTGATCTTAAAGATGTGCATACATGTCTTTTCACCCCAATAGTGGTGTTCACATGGCAAAAATACATAATTTTATATTTGTACAAAATAGTATTAGTTTTATAGACGTTACTTGCAACTATGTTTTACATTTGTGGAAATTTTGTAACTCTCACAGTTTTCCCAGTGGCATGTCAAAGTCAAGTTTTGCAAGTCATGGAAACATACAAAAAACAAAAACCAACTGCAATTGACTTACTCGAATGATAATATTTACACTGAAATTAGGTATTATGTGCCATATCAGTTGGTTTTTATCAGCCTGTTCCCGTAACTTGCAAATTTTCACATTAACATGCCGCTGTGGGAAGACTATGAAAGTTGACAAAGTTTCACAAGTGGAAAATATAGTTACAGGTAATGACTATAAAACTTCCACTATGTCGTATAAATATACAATTATGCATTTTTAAAACGTCAATGCACTTATGGACAGAATTTTGGAAAAACACTTTAATAACAGGAAAAGCTATTTTACGGGTGTCACCTTGAGGTGGAAACCATTACATTAGCCTGTTGGAATTGTGATCTATCGACGTTTAGTTGAAAACACATTTTACCACTTTTCATCACTTTTCACGCCTTTATACATTGAATTTTGATTTAACCAAAAAATTATAGTTTAGGTATTTAAGTTAGCTTTAACCCTAAGCAAAAACTGCCTTGATACCTAAAAGTTTCAAGGAGTCAATATATATTGACTTTAAATAAAAACACATTTGACTCTTAACCTCTTTGGGGTTGAATTCCGAAATTTCGTAAAATGGTATTTTGGGTACTTATGCAGATATAATTCTGAAGCAAAGAGAAATTCGACATCTTGATCGGTTCAATAGGTGTAGTGGAATAATCGAAAACACAATTGACATCTTTTCACCACTTAATTATCGAATTTTGAAACATCTTGGAGCCCTATCTTAAACAATTGTATATGTATTAACTTGAAGTAAAATTCACGAAGATAGCTCAGTGGGTTCGAGCAGTAAAGATGATTAACAAAAAAAAAATGTATTTCCACACTTTTTATACTCCTTGGGAGTCGAATTTCGAAAAATCCTAAAAATAGTTTTTTGTTATTTACAGAAGCATCATTTTGAAGTGAAAATCAACTATGTATTTCGTAGCGCTCTATAGCTATATTAAATTAATCAAAAATACCTTCCAGGTCTTTTCACCCCTTTAAAGGATGAAGTTCCATAATTCTGAAATTGGCTAGTGGGCATTTTATGAGTGGCCCTTTGAGGTTAAAAATCATGACTTTAAACCTCCACGAGCTATATTCACATTTTTCGAAAACATATTTCATCCCTTATCACCCGTTTAAGTGTCAAATTTCGAAAAAAAAATTCCCTTCTTAGTGTTCACCTACCACTTGAGGGTAATTCACACAACAAATTTCATCTTTATATTTATAGCAGTTAGGACTGCAGTTTGATATGTCAGTCAGTCAGCGAACTCTTTAAAACATAAAATATTTATTACTTTGTGAAAGTTATTTAGTGGCGGATTGAAGACGTAATTTCTCGACGGACGATTTCACTACGATTGTTTTGTCATTCAATCTTTTCTAAATTTGACAGTACAATGTTTGTAGTAGTCGGAATGATATATGAACTAAAAATTTATGTAAATGAATTATGTGACATGTGTCATACTAGCTAAACATATTGCAGTTTGGTTTACATCTTTTATTTGCAACATTCAGCTATACAATTCATAGTAATATATTGAATAGGGTATTTTCAGTTTTTAATTTTTTTTATAAAAAATGGTATGTATAGTAATTCTGGTAGACACTAGTAATTGCAGTTGCTTCTAGTGCGTAATTTATGTTTGTCAATGTTTTGATGTTTCCCAAAGCTAAGGGAGTGAATTACGGTATTGTATTATTTTTAATTACTCATTTGTAATGAAGATTGGTAAATTAGTTACTAATTTCTAAAGCTATCTTAAATTTTTTTAGTTTTGGAGCTGAGATTTGGTACTTAAGCTAACTTTGTTTAAATTAATATGTTTAGAGGAAAAACGTAATTGTTTTATTTTTCTTGTTATTTATCACGTTTACTTTGCATTATTATATCCACGAATAGACAGTTTAACATGACCGAAAGAATTGCTGGCGCGTAACAGCAAATCCTCTAGTCAGCAACTAACAGTTCGTCAAAAGGATTCTTTCTTTTTTTTCTTTAATTATTGTTTCGCAACTTTGCCAACTTCGGAAAGTTTTTCAGTATCATTATTTGGCATTGTTTTGTAAAGGCCTTAACCCAGTATGCCAAAATTACTACTTTTACAGTATGAAACAACCACTGCTGAATATTTTATGTCAAATTTGTCTGGATATAAAATATTCTAGTTGAATAATTTTCAAGTGAATACTTTAATTAATTCCCACAGTACTACAATACAGTCCATTTTATTTGGTATAGCTTATTGTGGCTATAAAGCATCATTTTACAGATGCATACATGAGCTTAAGTTATTGATGATGATGTTTTTAGGAAATACAGTACAGGTTCTGTTTGCTATCACCAGAGCCATATACTGAGAACCACATGTACTATAGGCAAGGACTCAGGAACATTCCCTAAGGAAAAAGGTTCCAATTTTAAATTTACAGCAAATAATTTTGCACTGGCAGTAGCACTTAACTCACTAGCCCTAAAATTATTTTAGGGATAGTGACTTTAGGATTAGTGATGTGTACCCATTTTATTCATTCCGTTTCCATTTTCTTTTAAAATTTCCTGTGATCAAGGTCAATCTGTATCCATAAACACATTGAAATATATAATATGACTTTGACTTTATGAGTGATGAAAATAAAAATACACTCGATAAAGTAGGTTAGGGAATGTAATCTGCAATAATTCAAAGTGAGATTGGAACCTGAGACCTCCTGAACTGAGCACATGTCTAGTTATTCTAGCACTTCAACATCACATGGTAATGTAGTTATTTGCTCTGATTATAATTTTTTATAAAACACCTAAATTATTCCTTATGTAAAAATTTTCACAGTTTGTGTGGTAATTGCTTCAGTGCATTGCAGAATGTAGCATACGGCACATGGTGCTTGTTTCAGTTTGTATAAGAAACATTGAAAGGTTTGTTATGTACTTCGTGAACATAGCTCAAACAATCAAAACATGTCACTTGGTTCCTTTTGACATAAAAGGCATCCATTTAGCGCAATGATTTGAATATGACGATTATTAATTTTGTGGAAAAAAGAATGAGATGTAAAAAATTATATGTGCTACGCTAAGTTCTTACACGCACATACCTTTATGTATTTCTTTATTAAAGAAACATAAGCAATTTATTAGGTTAAAACTGCTATCATATTTTCCTGCTTGTGATTATTCAAAATTTCGGGTTCTTTTGAAATGTCGGTACATAAATTTATTTATTTTTCCAAGTTTCCTATATGTTTTGCTGTACTACGAAAAATAAATAACGGGTTCCTTCAAATTATTTATACAGAGTGTTACAAAAAGTTATAGCCAGACTTTCAGGAAGCATTCCAAACATGCAAAGAAAGAAAATATGTGACATGGACATATGTCTGGAAATGCTTTGTTACCATGGTAGAGCTCAATTTCTTACATGTCATTAAATGTCATCATAAAAAACATTTTGTACAGCCACTGTTTCAATTACCCAATGGAATGTTTCGTTCGAAGGTACGTTACTTCCTAGGATCACCGCCAGGTGGGCGATGTGATGGAAGGTAATCGTGACTGCATTGTGTCTCTTCAACTCACATGAAATGATGGACTGGGAGCACACAGAAACAAACAGTACCAGCATTGTGTAATGCACGTTCTTAAATGAAATGTTCAAAATGACTTCCATGAGTGAGGACACATGCATCTACCCTCCGCCGCATGGAATCCTTGATGCGCTGATGTATCCTTGGAGTATGGCGTATTGCATCACAGTCTTTCATGATACAGGCAATAAAACTCTCTGCATCTGGTACTGGGGTTGCGTAGACAAGAGCTTTCAAATGCCCCCATAAATAAAAGTCCAGAGGGTCAAGGTCGGGAGAGCGTGGAGGCCAAGGAATTGGTCCACCTCTACCAATCCACTGGTCACCGAATCCGTTAGTGAGCATTGTACGAACAATGCTACTAAATGTGAAGGGGACTCATCATGCATGAAGTACATGTTGAGTCAAAGGTGTAAAGGTACATGTTCTAACAGCACAGGTAGAGTATTCAGTAAGAAATCATGATAACATGCTCTGTTGAGCCTAGGTGGAAGTACATGAGGCCCAATCAAGACGTCACCAACAATACTGGCCAAAACATTCACAGAAAATCTGTGTTGATGAAGTGATTCCACAATATGATCTCGTTGAAAGTAAGTCTCATTCGTAAATAGCACATTGGCACTAAAATAAGGCTCAACACATTGTTGAATGTACCAGTCACAAAAGTGTACATGTTGAAGCCAATCAGCTGCCATTTGTGCCTGCACACGCTGCACATGGTAGGGACACAGCAGGTTCTCATGTAGCACTCTCCATGCAGTTATGTGGTCAATATTACCTTGTGTTGCAGCAACTTCTGATGCTGACAGTAGGGTTGTCGTCTACTGCACGAAGAATGGCCTCTTCCACTGCAGGTTTACTCGTCGTTCTAGGTCATCCCCAGTTGCAAGTAATAGGCTGGAATGTTCCATGGTCCGTAAGATGCCAATCAATTGCTTCATACGTCTTCCTGTTGGAGCACCTTCGTTGTGGAAATCTGTCTCTATGCAAATATACTGTGCCACAGCTATTACCCTGTGCTAATCTGTACATCAAATGGGCATCTGTGCACTCCACATTTGTAAACATTGTTCTGCCTTCAAAACAAGTACGTGATAAACACTATGCGAGTGATGCAATGTACTTAATGCTACGACTGTACAGCAATGCATGGCGTGTCAACACAAGCAATGCAGTCCAGATTACATTTCGTCAAGTGTCCTACCTGGCGATGAACCTAGGAAGTAAAGTACATTGTAAAGAACCAATCCATTGGGTATTTGGGACATTTTCTGTACAAAGTGTTATTTATGATGACGTTTAACGAGATGTAAGGAATTGAGCTCTACCATGGTAATCAAGCGTTTCCAGACATATAAGCATATCTCATATTTACTTTCTTCGTGTGTGTGGAATGTTTCCTGAAAGTTTGGCCAGACCTTTTTGTAACATCCTGTAGTGTTGCCAACCACAAGCCCATTTCTCTTTCTTGATATATATATGTAATTTGTTTACGTATGGTTGAGAAGTGGTGTCAGTGGACACGGCCCATGGATGGGATGGTCTTCGAAGAACTAAAAATAAATTGCACTGTCCACAGACTTTGTCCTTTGCCATGTGTCAAGTCAAGGTACCTGCTATTCAAGGTTTCCTGCTCTCAGACAGACCCTTTTAATCCCTTGTAGACTACCTGCTGTGAGCCCCCCTACCTACCTTGGAATAGCCAAAGCAAGTAGTTTTCCAACCTAACATCTCGTGGTACCTTCCAGGTAACTAAATGCTGATCTGACCAACTACACTGTTAGATGCAGTCATACCTGCTTTTTTTGTTTTCTACGCTTTATTTACGGCACATGCATGTGTGTTATACCTCATTCGATTCTCACACCATTATCCTGTGACATATCAGAGATATTTTTGATATCTTTAGTGTGAGCATCATAGTTTGTATTTTTCAAGCCTGCTACACCGCAAGCAGATTCAATGTTGTGCACAGGTTCACATTTTAATTGATTATGAAATAGTTATGGCATTTACGTTAATGAATCTTAACTTAAGCATAGAAGGAGGTTATTTTCATATATAGTGCAAGTATCTAGCCTCTATCTTTAAAAAATGGCCCTAAAAAATCAACAGATCAGTGTAGTTATGAAACAAAGTTTTAATTATTTGAGTTAATTAATTGCAAGAATACTTAAAATTTGGCAGATATACAATGTGCAATATGTTATGAAACTATGAGCGAAGTTTTGTTACATAATTCTGGAAAAATATTTGCTAGGACTCACTCTTAACTCGCAGTAGAGTGCCTTGGTGTGGAAGGAGGGACAGTAGACACTAGTGGATATTTTGCAACAGGTGTCAACTTGCAGATAGTATTGGGTGCTGTCTTAGAAGAAATTCAGTTTGCTAGAGGTCACTACTTAATATAGAATTTTGTGTGAAAAAGTCCAGCCTAGGTCATGAACCAAAGAATTTTCTTCAAGAGGAGACGAGTAGTTGGGGCACTCGTCAGATAGAGGAAGGAGCAGATCTAGCTGATAAATCCAGAACAAGACTGGTTAATCAATGTAGAGGAAGACATGACCAGACTGGAAGTTATACAACAACACAAACACAAGTGAAACACATGGAAAGCAAACAATATCTGTTACCTGAATCTAAGTGTACGAGACTGGGTCGTGAGGTCAGGCATTCAGTGAAATATAGTGAGTGACACTGAAAACTGAAGCTAACAAGTTTAAGGAACTAGTAATGATTTTTGTGTCAGGTTAAGAGTATGTGTAAACATGTAGTTGTAGACGTTTGAAATAATGTTAGATGTGTAGCAGAAAATGACTGTGTTTTCATGTCTGTGTATAGTTGTGGATTTTGAGTTTTTGTTAGCTGTGTAACTGAAATTAACAACATTTTTAGGTATATTGATAGTGTTTATTTGTTGTTGCTGGAAGAGATTGGGTTGAATAATTGTGACAGTTTCAATGGTTGGTGTGTTAGTTATTGATTTTAAGATATTATGTTGATTGTGTGGTTAAGAGTGAAGTTGTGTGTTGTTGTAAAGTTGGTGTCATGGAGTTTTAAGTGGAGGGAGTATGGATAATAAATTTTGTTGCAATTGTGCAAAGAGGAGATGTTTTATTTGTAAGAAGGAAGATGATGTGAGTGTTGGCATTGTGAAGGTTGGCTCTAGTAAGATATGTAGGAGGATGTGTTGGGAATAATTTAACATGGCTGGATGATAATTAATAAAAAAGAGGAAACACTGTGTTTTCTTATTTCAATTTCTGTGGTTCAAAATTGTTAGGAGTTTGATTTACAGAACCAAGCAACATTAGTATAGTATGTTATATGCTTATGAAATATGAAAATTGTCTTTTTGAATTTAAATTTTACAGTAGATAATTTTTTCGTCCATTTAATGAGATTCTGTGGTCATAATTACTTACTGTACATGTGTTTGGAATAGAACAAACTCATAATTGTTTTCCATTTTTAGGACAAGTCAACGATGGCACATCCATTATCACCAGAAGTGAAACAAGGACACGACGTAGTGTACGCAGAACTTGATTTACAGCAAGCAACAAAACCACCAGTTATGCATCGAGCGGATGACAAAACTGAATATGCTGAAATTATTCATACCAAGGAAACTGTGTGAAAAGGAAAATAATCTTATATCTGAGAACTTTTCCTAGTTTTGATTATGTGTAATATTTAACAATTGTGAAAGGACAAACATTTTAAGTTAAGTTTTGTGAATTGGTTTGAAAATGACCACTGTAACCAAGTCTTTTGTACATAATTTTTGGCAGCTATACAGCAATAAAATGATGATGTTTTAAAATCTTAATTAAAGTTCAACAACATTAATATTGTACATATATGTTGTATGTCTACTATGTTACAAAGTTTAATTCATGATGCAGCAACAGCAACATTATTTCAACTTTATTTGTGGTACATTCTTCTGTGATATCAAGTGAAAAACAGTTTGCACAATGATTGCTCACTGCATAAAATTAGGAAATCAGGGCCCAAACTTACCCCGATGCCCTAATGGTCCAGGCTACATTGACACGCTCTAATCTTTATGTTTTCTCACATAATTTGTCTTGATTATGGCCGGACTTTAACTGGCAGGAAAACACATTGTTAATACATATCCACAAGCTGGCAATCACACCACGTAGCCATGACTGAGCAGGACAAGTGACCCAAAGTAAACCTGTTGAAAGCTTACATAATTTTGAAATGCTGCCTAGAACAACAAACTACATTTTCATCTAATTAACATTGTACAAACAATTAAGGTGTCATCATATTTATTGTCGATATCAATGAAATGAAATTGATTCATCACAACCATATTATTATTTTCATATATTCTGTCACAATTAGAGTTCACTGATTCAGGAGATTTATGGAAAACATATTTGATAAACAATGTTTAACGTTTTACGCATAAATTTTGATGTCTATTTGCACTAAAAATATTCCTCATTTAGCAGTCCAGTTCATACTTCTCTGTGCCAAATAATAAAAGTGTTGTTATGCAAATTATTCAACACACAGTCATGCACACACAGGCATTGCACAGACACATTCATATAGACATGAATGTGCACAGAGACAAACACGTGCACAGACACATGCACACAGAGACATACACACAAAGACATGCACAGACTCGCATGTGCACAGAGACAGATGTGTGCACATGCGTTACACACTCCCTACCTCTCCATTTTATGATACATGTCTGAAATGAGTGCATGGCGTATTAAACCACTTGTCATTACATAACCCTTATGTTTTTTAAATTAGGCCTTTGTCCAAAAAGACTGGGTGAATTGTCTAAATCTGCTACAATAACAGCAAAATAATTTCTAATGCTGAGAATATATTTGAGGTCATGATTTCGCACACTACCTTCCAAATGAACATTATTTTACTCGTTCACCCTCATTGGCCAGTACTAAAGATCTCACTGTTAAGAACGCAATGTTACCTAAGTTTTTCATAAAGTGCAAGAATTTAGTTATGCCTCTGTGAAATAATATAAATTTAAACTAGAAAACTATAAAGTTAAATTAAAATACAAATATTTTGTTTGTTTAAAAATTATTTACACTAACTGAAAATGTAATCGGCAAATCTAAATAATCCTTCATTGATATTTACACCTAATCCCGAAACCTAAATCTGAATTTTATGTTTTTAAGTTGTCTGTTGTCATGGAAGTACAGGATATTTTGTTTCTGTCTATTTTTTTATTGCATGCTATGTATTATAATATTTTTATAACTATTAAATAATATAATTATTTTGATTTTTGGTCTTACCTGAATGATGCTTAAATTCAGTCATTTTCAATTCTGTGGTATTTAAACTACCTCCCTCTATTTTTTTGTTGGGTTCTATGCTTTGTGAGTATACATGTTCTGAGAATAGCATTCTCTGTGCACCAAGATCATTGACACTTCTTTGGGCTGCACTTATAATTTTTAATGTTTTGTGATTACAGTGAACCCTCGATAACTCGGACCTCGATGTCCCGGACTTCGGATAACTCGGACAGAATTTTTAAAAAAATTTTAATAATTTTCATTAATTATTTTTGGTTAAAAGACATAAAAAATAATTTCTGCTGGATTTAAATTCATCTCATTATATTTTAGAACAGTATTAAACTTTATAACGAAGTCGTCAATCGCTACTTAGCCTTTAATAATCCCACAGCAAATATCTGGCAAGTTCCGTATGGTAAAATGTTGCTAGCGAGGCGCGCGACGCGTGAGTAAAGATGCAACGCAGCAGGCCGACCTCTCACTTCTTTATCTTTCCTCCCTCTTCGTCCTGCGAGCCAGGCACACACGTTTGTCGTAAACAAACATTTCAGTGTGGTGCTTGTGAAATGACGGTAACTAGGGGTTACTATGAAACATAAACGGAAAATTATTTTGTTCTGGTATGTGCAATGAATTCAGGGTTGCAAAACAAATTGTCCCGGACATTAAAAAGAAAAATTAAAAATCATTGCTTTGCATCGCGACGTAGAAAAATTGGTGAGAAGGTTTTACTTCCCTTTAACAACAATGTTTTCAAGAGCCGATGTGGGTGGTGAAAGAACAACACAACATCCATGCCCAAGCCCGACACGATGAGTCACGCTCGCTGCTTGATGATGCTCTGTTGATAACGTAACTGCGTCTGGAGAGTTGTAAAGATTTAAGCGTGTATCGGATTTGCTTATAAACTACTTCACGGGAAATAATAGCGTACATGTAATGGACCGTAAAATGTAAACGTCTTATGCGGGATAATTTTAAATGATTTTCATTGAGTGACGCACGTGAATGGATTAACAAGATTTTGTAATCTTAATTTTTCCTTGTTTACTATACACCGAGTAAATCTTTTTCTTTATTTTAGAAGAAATCGTCAGGTTATGAACGAGTAAATATAGACAAAAATATACATTTGTTATGTTCTACACCAAAAAAATTTTAGAAGGTAATTTTTTGAAAACCCCTTATAATGGCCGCACCCCATTTTTCGGGCCTAAAATTTGGTCAAAAATATGCGGCGATTACGCAAGTAAATACGGTAACTCTGTAGAACATTACTAAATTTTTTTTTGCTTTATAATATGATAATTTGTGTAAGAATAAATTTTAAAATTAGTAGCGTTAAAATGTGTTCACATAATGTTCAGTGACCCAGAAGGATTGTTAATTACAGTACCGTTTTTATTCATGTATACGAGGAAAATTATTTTTCAACCTTTGTAACTTTGTAGGAGGGTAGAGTAACTATCAGACTAGCAGCTGGCTGCTGCCCCTACGCTCAATGCTGTGACATACGGACGTAACGTATTTTTCAATGTAAACATCTTGTGTGAGATGCGTGTGGTCACGTGTTGCGTTTGTATTGCATGCGACTGTACCGGTTGACCTTGACTACTTCCGCTCGCAACCTCCCTAGCTTATCTCCAACGATCATTTCTTATCTCTCTCACGTGCCACGCACATTGGCTGTCGCCAGCCAGATGAAAACACGTTACATTAATTTTCCCACTGCATGGCGGCCCTCCCGTAATTTGATACGATAGTTACATACAAAACAGTATTTATTGCAGCCGCTTTTGCTTGTAGAAATAATAGCGTACTAATTTCTTCGCGTTTCTTGTGATTAGTGACTGATTACCCAACCTCCCCGGACACCCCTCGATAACACGGACAAATCGTAACTCGGACAGCTTCTCCCCCCTTTTAGTCCGAGTTATCGAGGGTTCACTGTAATTTGAATTTCCCTCTTTCCTATATTATCTCCCATACACAGAAGATGGATCCTGCAGGTGTTTCATATGAAGATTGAACCGAGGGGAAATATCTGTCACGGCCCTAATTTTAGTTTGCTCTGGGAGAGGAGAGTAGTTATGTATTTGAACACATTAAGAAGAGGCATTTTTATAGTTAATTAAATTACTTAGATTATATCCAAGAAATAAAGCTGTGTTCGTTACTAAAAATTTTACATGTTCATGAAGAGAGACTCCCTGTCTCTCTCTGTATATCTCTCTCTCTCTTTCTCTCTCTCTCTCTCTCTCTCTCTCTCTCTCTATATATATATATATATATATAAACACAGCTTGTAATACTATAAATAACTCTTAGTTCTTACATGCACATTCCTTCTGCAATTTTTTTCTGAAATTTCAACTATAGCAAAAAATAACTGTTAAAAAATTACCATTTAAAGAAGTTTTCCCCCATAGTAAGTTGTAATTATATTTACCATGTCCATTAGTACCATAGTAAATGTACTACTTTAAGAAGTTTTTTCTTTTAATAATGTTATATTCTCTGACCTTTTTATTCCACAAGAAACGACTCTCAGTATAATACATGTGTTACATGGCAACCATCTTGGTTCACACTGCTAAAGTCAAAATAATGTTATTGTATCTTGACTGTTCAAGTCACTCGAGTTACTACAACTCCTCTCTCTATTTTGAACTATCCTAACCACAAATATTCACTACCACTCGTCGAAGTCAAACAATGTCATTGCATCTTAACACTACTCAAGCCACCCGAAACACACTACCAAAGTCAAAACAATGTTATTGTATCTTAACTACTCAACCCCCTACAAGTTAAGCCGATCTGGGGCCTTCACCACTTTATGAAAGCGGCGCACTTCTCTCACGGGGCTATTGCCTTGTCTCGCTATATCCCTTTCTATAGATGGAACCACCTCCAATGTCGGTTTCTCTGGAAAACCCTAAAATTCTTCATCCTCTTGACTTTCACCTTATGCACTTTTAGATGTTCCCAGGTTCTCCATCTCTGCCTCAATTTCCCTTGCTCTGTTATATGCTGACTGTTCCTCCTCCCTACTCACTCAATCCACCGGAGGTTGTCTAATACCTTATAAACTTAGACTCTGGCTAACTTACTTCCCTTTTTCTCCAACCCCACTCCTTATGTTTCCGTCTGTTCATCCCTGTTGGTTGCTGGCTGGAAACTGTGGACCCTGTGATTTCCTCTAGTGATCTGCATGAATCAATCTGGAACCTTTGTTGGTTAATACCAAGTATGTCACAGCACTTATAATTTTTTGCACCTTGCCTCTGACCCAGTTAACTTCTTCAATTCTTACAGTTTTCACCCATATGTGTTCCCTTACTGTAAAACTTGTAAGGACACCTCACCTCTCATTTATCCAAGTTGTCACCTGTGCTTGGTGGTTTTCCATGGACCGTAACAAGGATGGTTTCCAACAGGGGTACTCATATGTGGGGCTCACATTTCAAAAATAGTTCTGCTGGTGATACGTGTGTTACCAAGTGTAGTGTATTTCTGTATGCACATAAGAAAACATCCAACTTGTGCTGCATTATGTGTTCTGAACCTCCCTCTATCAACAGCTTCAACATTGCTGCCTTAATTGTTTGCACCTGTCGCTCTACCACCCCATTGGATTGCGGGTGATAGGGTTGTGTTTTCACGAGTCGTATATTCCTTTGGAAGTCAAGAAAGTCTCAAATTCTTTGGATTGAAACGGTGGCCCATTATCAGTCACCACCACTTCTTGCAGTCCAAATTGTGCAAACAATGTTCTTAACCGAGGAACTGTGTGGAATGCAAAGGGGAACGCTTCTATTCACTTAGATAAAGCATCAATGATAATGAGAATTTTACATTCAGTCCATGTGGACTCTCCGCCACCGTCGTCCAGGTCAACTCCAGGGTTGTAATGGAACCGGTTGTGTCGCCCTTTGTCCCATTTGGCAACTGTCACACTGCTGCACCATTTCTTCGATCTGCTCATCCATCTTAGGCCACCATACATAACTTCTTGCCAGCATCTTCATCCGGGTGATCCTCAACTGTTCTTTATGTAATAATTCTAACATGTTACCTCACAACTTGTGTCGAATTACCACCCAGTGTCCCCATAACACACAGTCTTGCTCCATCGACAATTCTAACTTTCTGCCCGCAAAAGGCTTCATTTAAGGTTCCATGACTATTTTATTCCAGCCGTGCTGCATCTGGTCTAACACGTTTGCTAGGATGGTGTCTTGTTTGGTTGCTTGGGCTGTATCCCGCGCTGTTAGTGGTAGTTCCTCCAGAGGAGAGAAAAATAATACTGACTCACCTTCATCCATGTTCTCCCCGCCCTCATTCGCAACCACCCGTCTAGGTACTTTTGACAAACCATCAGCAGACCCTATTTCTGATCCTCTTTATATCTCGCGTGATAGTGATATGGTCCAAGGAACATCGCCCAACATTGTATTCTTCCTGCTGCCTTTACGGGAGATATTTTTTTACTGTCGAACAAGGCAATCAATGCTTGATGATCAGTGAGTAGCTCAAACTGCCGGCCGTAGAGATATGGATGGAACTCTTTGACTGAAAAAATCAATGCTAGTGCCTCTCTTTCCACCTGACTATAAGCCGTCTCTGTTTTTGACAGTGTCCTAGAAGCAAAAACTATTGGTCTCTCCTACCCTGAAGGCCAACGATGCGAGAGCACTGCACCCAATCCATATGCACTGGCATCCACCGTCATCACTAGCTCTGGGTCGTACGGAACTAAGACATCACTCGCTATCAACAACCACTTCCTCTCTGCGAAACCTTCCTCACAGTCTGGTGTCCACTCCCTTTGTTATTCCTGTTTCAATAGATTATATAATGGGTGTAGTATTGAAGTTGTGTTTGGCAAAAACTTGCTAAAAAACTGTAACAACCCTAAGCATGCTCGCAGCTGTGTTACTTCAGTCGGTGCAGGTGCTTACTGGAACGCCTTCAATTTTTCCTACGTAGGGTGTAACCCTTCAGCATCCACTCTTGTTTCCCAAATACACTACACTGTAGCATAACAATTTACACTTGTCTTCCCTAATGCACAAATTATGCTCCTGGAGGCTTTCCAACACTGCTTCTAGCTTTCCATTAGCATCCTTCAGACTAGATCCTACTACCAAGATGTCCAGATATGCAACTACTCCAGGTAACCTCTTTAACACTTCATCAATCATCTTTTGGAATATACTAGGTGCACTGCACAACCAAAATGGTAATCTAGTATAAAGGAATAATCCTCGATGCGTGTTGATTGTTAAAAACTGTTGACCGTTGTTCACTCACCAGTAACTGGGTATATGCAGAACGCAAGTCAAGTACCGAAAACACTTTTCCCCGCGTTAACACTGTAAACAGGTCGGCTGGAGATGGTAGCAGGTAGTGGTCCATCTGTATCATAGGATTTAATATTATTTTTAGGTTGGAACACATTCGGATACTGTTGTCTCTCTTCCGTGCACACACTACCGGGGTTGCCCATTCTAAACTTGACACTGGATACAGGGCACCCTTCTTCAACAGCTGTTTAATTTCTTCCTCCACCACTTCTTTCATTGCATATGGCACCTCCCTAGCCTTGCAAAATAACGGGAGTGCTTTCTCCTTGAGGACCACTTGTGCTGCTTCCACCTCCTTGATGACTCCTGCCTGCTCTTTGAACACGGGTTGATAATTTCTTTTGAGCTCGTGTATCAAGGCTTCCTTGTTCACCCCTTCTGCATCCTTACCATCAATCTGACCTATCTTATTTTCTCTTCTGATTATTCCGTTCTGGTTGAGAATTGCTGGCCAGTCAAGTTGCAGCTGGTCCAGCCATTTCTCCCTTGCAGTGTAGGCAGCAAAGCTCCTGTCTTTCTTATCACCAGGTCCGCATCTGGTTGTTATGTTCTACATTGACCATACACTCACCCAGAACAGCCAGGGGTCCTCCAGAATATGTTTCCAATCTCAATGCTGTCTTACATGGTGGTATTTCTTTTAATTTGTTGTGATATACTCAATCCTAACAGACCGATACCACCACTCCATGTGGACTGTCGTCTTTTCTTTTTTTCCATTCCATCATCTTCCTTGAATTCTTCTACAATATTTACCTCCCTGCTACAGCAAGCTCTTTGTAAGTGACCTCTTTTGTTGTACACCTTACATACATAATTGGAATAAGGGCATTATGCTGCTATATTATTACTATTATTTCACCTTTAGCAAAATTTTTTTGAACACTCCCTTTTCTTTTTTCCACCACACTACCTTGACTCCTCCCTCTTCCCTTACTACCATACTACTTTGCATTATTGCGTACGTATGTCCTTGTCCACTTAATTTATTGTCCTCTACCAACTGCCTTGGCCGCAGTTCTTTGAAATGCTTCATAGCCACATCTAGTATTCCAGCTTTTTCCCCTGCTGTCTTGAAGGTTAAGTTCTCCTCCCCTAACAGCTTCTGGACAATTTCTTCATTAAATAGACCGCTCACAAACACATCACGTAACGCCTCGTCGAGGAACTGTTTATAATCACAGGACAGGGACAATTTTTGTAAATCTACTGCATATTCCGAGATGCTCTCCTAGCTGTGTTGCTTCCACCTCAATAATTTCACTCTCTCCACGATGACCATTTTTGTTGGAGCGAAATAGTTTTGTAATATCTCTACTAGCTGTTCATATGTTTTCATACCCAATTTGTCCGGAACACGCAAGTTTTTAAGAACCGCTTATACATTTGGCCTGATTAATGTTAAAACACACTGCACTTTTCTGCTTCCTTGACCTTATTTGCTTAGAAATAATTTTCCAGCCTTCTACATAGCACTCCAATTCTCCGTTTTCCCCCTTGAACTCCTCAATTTTTCCAAATGACGCCATTCTCGAACTCCGATGAGGGTGTGCGGTGCGCACTTTCCTGTATCCACCCAGTGATCTTCCCAATATTCTCGTACAAATTATCTTGAACTTAATTGTTCCAACCCGCCCCATCAACTTGATAGCATCCCATATTCTCGGACCCTTTTATTCCACAAGAGACTACATGTTACATGGCAAACATCTTGGTTCACACTGCTAAAGTCAAAACAATGTTATTGTATCTTGACTATTCAAGTCACTCGAGTTACTAAAAATAAGTTTGAATTTTTCACTCCATTCAGAAATTTCTTAACTGAGTTTTACTGTACTAATTAGGTTTAAACTGCTGTAATGCTTAAATTTTTCTGGTCATGATTACTTAAAATGTTGGGATCTTTTGACACGACAGTACGTTTCCTATGCTTTTTATTATCCAACGAAAAATAAGTAACAGGTTCATTCAATTTATTTATAGTGTTGGCAAACCTTCCTTCAGACTACAAGCCCAATTTTTATTCCCGGTACTTATACGTAATTTTTTATACATATGGTTGAGAAGTGGTGTCAGCAGACACAGGCCATGGATGGGATGGTCTTGGAGAAACAAAAAGAAATCTGACCACCCAAAGACTTCGTTTCTTGGCATGTGTCAGGTAAAGATACCTGCTGTTCAAGGTTTCCTGCTCTGAAACAGACCCCTTGTAATACTGCCTATACATCTTGCTGTGAGCCCCCATGCCTACCTTGGAGCAGTCAGAGCAAGTAATTTTCCAAACTGCCACCCCACGCAACCTTCCTGGTAACTAAATGCTGATCTGAACGGCTGCATAACTAAATACTTTCATACAGGCTTTTTATAAGTTTTTTCAAGCTTTACGTACGGTGCACCCATGTGTTTCATACCTCATTTATTTCTTACACCATTATCCTGTGACCATAAGAGACATATTTGTTTAACGGGAGCATCATAGTTGGCATTATTAATTATAAAATAGCTATGGTATGTACACTGATGGATCTTTGCTAAACCACAGAAGAGGGTTATTTTCATAGACAGTGTAAATATCTAGCTTCTAAATTAAACGCCCTGTCTGCACCAGTTTTCAATGTTATATTTTAATTCTTATATTTGTACCAGATTTTTTTCTTATTTTTGACATAAATTATGACTAAATTTTGCTTTTCTGAAATTTTTTATTTCTTGTAGTTTGCTTGTAATGACTCATAAGCGTCAGCAATTTGCAATTTACAGTTTTATGTACGCCACTAAAACCAATTGTCATACCATACTTAATAAATTTACAGTGAGTAATCATGTTGTAGTCTAGTTCATTCTGCTATATAAAAACAAAAGAAAAGAAAATATTTTTGTATTGAATAAAAATTGTTGAAATTTTTCATTAAAATTTAAAAAAATTCAAGAATTTTGTAAAGAAACAAAAAGAGACGACCTATCCTACATCATTATTCACTGTAAATTTTTTCAGTGGTAGTTCAGTTGGTTGCATACATTGCTAGCTTGGATTTAACAGTATATAGTGTATTGAAATACTGGATGGTTTTATGCCTAGCTTCATTAGACCACAGACGAACAGACTTTCAAAGTGAACTGTGTTCCCCTAACAGTCAGAATTATTCATTGTGGTACAACCTCATGAACAAAATGGCACAATAAATCACAGCATTTCACAGTTTTATAGTGTCCCAAATAGTTATGTACTGCAGTGATGACCTCTTCGTGAAGTACAGCTGGTAGTACAACTTTCCAGTCACCATCTATGTGACTGCATTTCTTGGTGCGTGCATGCAACAATCCTGTGGAGGTTATAGAAAATAACCTCTCACATTTATCTTCTGTAAGTGAAGTAGCCATAGATTGCATAATTTCATTGCAATCTGCAGAATACGTGACATGGCTTCACTCAAAATAACTGTCACCTTCTTTTGAAGTGCAAGGACATTCAGTTCTTTGTGTTTAGGACACTCACGCTTTCATGGAGTGATATAATTCAGATAACATGCCGTTAAACAGAGTCTTACTACTGATCTATCCTGTTTACGAACACATACTATTGGACTACAATATGGACTTGATGTGTGCCTTACAATACCTCACTCTAATATAATTTCTAAATATCCTTAGCCCCATAAAATATGCTGCAGGACTTATAGTAAAATGGCTTACCACTAAAAGTTGCATGATATCTCAGCAAAACATTAACTACAGTAGTTGTTCTCTTTGCATTTTGGTAACAGTTTCAGCCTTCGAGTAAATACAGATATAGAGTGGTGATCGGGCTGCACAGTAGCAGAATCCTGATTCACACATGTATTTAATGTTCTTATGAACGTAACCTCTGAAGTGTACAATATAAGAGAACGTGTTTATATGACTACAGTCAATGTTTGTTCTTGTTTATGTATGTTTACTTACTTTTTTTATGCAAAACATTCTGAATTTGTACACCACATACCGCAAACGGGGTGAATAGGGACGCTGGAGTGAATATAGACAAAATTTAAAATCAAAAGTTCCAGTACGCGGTTTTAAAACCCTAGTTTTTCCTTAAGGTTTGCAAGTTAATAATTTTGCAAAGAGTAATTGCATTGAAATATAATTTAATTAAGGTAAAGTTCTAAGCTATAAATCTGTTGCAAATTGTTTCCCAACTTTGCCCAGCGTCCCTATTTACATATTTTTACGGTACCGTGCGACTATTGCATAAATGGCTTCATCTGTCATGCAAAGCTATCACTTCTTATCTGTGACTGTTACTAGCAAAAATAATTTCTAAATACAAAGAAGCAACCTAGTGATAATCTTCAGCAGTTGGCTAAATGTTCTACACTAAAACTGTTAGTATGTTTTTTATGGTGTAATGGTTCACGTCACCTTGTACTTGAGCCCCACTTGGGCCGACAAATGTAACACTTCGCTCTTGTACAAGTACCTGAGCTCCACTCATTACAACAAATGTAGCACACCAGTCCTTCTAGACCAGTGCACTAGCTCAGGTATAACCCAACCAAAAACAGGCAAGGTTACAAGCTGGAACATGTCTCTTGGTCAGTAGTCACGTACTCCGGAATTTACTAGTAATAATTTTGTAGGTTATGTTATATTGTAGACCAAATTTGGAATTTCCACAGGCACTGTGAGAATTTTTAAAAGAAAAGGTTCGTCCCGAAATAATATACTTTACTTTATTCCACTATTTCTGGTTTATTAGATTACTGTTAACGTTGGCATGAAATACATTTTTCCAGTCTTGGCACAGTGGATCCGATTCACAGAAAGTTATAAGCAGAAACACAGCGTCACTGTATCAGGCATTTAAATTAGATAAGAATTTGGCACACGGTGAATACACACGCGGAGAAGAACTAGTAGCCATCCTGGCTCTCTGCACCTAGCGGCCTACATACATGGGCAGAAGCAAATTTTGTAGAGTTCAAACTTGTCCGAAAGAAAGGTTAAAGAGTAGAGACCACGGTGCTACCCATGCATGTTAAATTTCACCTACCCAACTTCATTTCATAAGATTCTTTGGGCTGTAGCTCTGCGCACGTCTGCTGTGGATCGCATCATGACTTATTCTAAAACACGGCGGAGGCAAAACATTCCAGAACGAAGGGCGAAGGGGCGCCGCACGCAGTGCTCGCATTGGCTGGTTCTCGGTGGCGTGACCTTCGTCATTCGTTCCATTATCTAGAACCCTCTAGGGCACAATAAGAAACTACGCATTAAAACAACAAACGGTGCGAAAACTCCCGCGGAGAAAAACCATAACGCAAAAGAAAACATAGCTACTGCCTCCTACCAAGGCCACCTGGCCATAACAAACAAACATTACACCCTATCTAGAACATTCAGGACTAAATGTCTGTGTCTTTACTCTCCCTTTCCAGAACTGAGACCACTGAAATAAAACTATAATTTTAAACATATTAGAAAATTACGATCACATAAGATATTAATTCACCAAATAAAAACCCTTGTCCTGCAATGCTACAATGGCAAGCAAGCAGTTCTTATTGTACGCTAGTACTGAAAAGCAAAATGCATCAACTGACTGTGCCAGTTGTAAATAACATATTTTAATATTTCTCAGCTTTAAAACAGTCTTACAAACAGTATTTTACTCTGTACCAATACCTATTTACAAATGAAATGGAAAAGTACAACGCACGAATACAAATTAGTTGATTCCATTTAATTACACAAAATAGGAACTTTCCTAAATCCATGCAATTCGTACCTATTAATGTCTCCCCTGTCACCCTCACATCGAAGAATAAAATATCCCAAAAACAAACCAATACAACTCTTATCTCTACTTATAGAAAAGCACTACAAAACCAACATGGTCCTAATATCATTTGTCTTAGCATCCATTAGTAAAGTTCGTATTTACAAAGAAATAGAGAACAGGACTATCCCTTTCGAAGTTTTAACTGATACATCATGTATAGTTCACATTGAGAGAGACATCACTAGAGAATAACTATCAAAATCTCCCGAAATAAATATCACTATGAGGATGTTCTATTAACCGGAGAGTTTTCCTAACTTGATGCGCAAAATGTTTAAATCCAACTTAATATTCTTCTTACCTCGGATTCTGACAGTTTAACTTCCAATAAATACCACACCAGCAACTGCATGGCCTAGATAATTGCTCCTCTATGAGACTTCCGATGACGTGCGAGTCAAATTGGCACCTCCAATTTGGCTTATGACAATGCCAAAATACTTCGGGGAAAGCCAAGAGACAATATTTCCAGATGTTCTTGTAGAAAGTCACCAAGAGACAGAATTCCAATATCAATAAAGGATTAACTGTATCTTCCCTCGGATGCACGACACACCATTCGGGCCATTAAGTCTGATCTCCACCAGCCATTAAGTTCAGGTTGTCAAACACTCCAGCGTTGCAACATCCGTCTCTCCCGACTATTCACTAGAGAAACCTTGCCGCCGCCCTCCTGCTTCCCCTCCACTCCATCTCAAAGTTATTGATTGCCTTATCCTCCACCCGAACACCAGTATACACTGTTGCAGCCCCACAGGGGAGAGGGTATAGATTTCTCATATAGTACGGTCAAAATGTACACCCAGGGAGACCTAACCCACGGCAGGCAACACACTTACCTCTCAAGGCAGCACAACTCTTCTATCCTGATGTACATGTTGCCTTTATTGACTGAAATACCCTTTCTAATAATGTCTCAAATATGATAAATTTTAAGCATATTTTACTGATAACTTACAATTGACGCATGGTCAGTTTATGCATAACAGTATCCTGCCTACGATCACATTATATGTTTGTCACATGCGCAGAAGTCTAATATCACTCTATATTGTGTTCACTCTATGGTTTCAGAGGAAGTGTGACAAGGGACTATTATGTTCACCACTCAGGCAGCCCATGCAAATAAATAAATAAATAAATATATATATATATATATATATATATATATATATATATATATATATATATATATATATATGTGTGTGTGTGTGTGTGTATGTGTGTGTGTCATGTGTGATTTTAAAACCTTATTTCCCCAAAATATGGAAAACTAACTGGCATAAAAAAGCAATATTTTCATCATTGATTAATGCTATTGGGATCCTCAAACCAACAGAAAATGCTCCTTGATACCTTCCACCCTTATGAAAATAGCAGGAGTGGCTACCCTCTAATTGCATACAACTTTTTTTGCCATCAGGATTTTTGAACTGTTGAAGATAATTTATTGAGAAATGTAACCTGTCTATTAAAAAAGGTGTTCTCGTTTCAAATACCTAGGACCTATTATTTTCTTTCAAATCACAAATGAAACTGCTGCATACATAAATGCTGATGGACTAGCAGTATTTTTGCAACAAACGCCTCGCAACCCTTAATTGTCGAAAATCAGGTATTTTTTTAGTGTTCAACATTACACAGTCCATGCACCTGCGTCCTTTACATGGACAAATGCTGTAAAAAAATTATTATGCAAAAACGATGCGGATACTTTATTTGTGAATCTGAAACAAAAAAATTCAACTCTCTCTCTTTTTTTGTGGTTAGGTAATCTGTTGGTGGCAAAAAAAATATTGTCTTATGTTTTCATAATAAAATTGTTCTTTTTTTTTTTAAATTATAATTTTTGTTATGAATTGGAAATGATTGAATAAAAAAATTTATTTCTCATTAATGATACCATGTACAGTAAAAACACACACTAGCTTTTGCTCAACTTGTACGGTAGATTACAGTATTTAGAATAGAAACAACATTTAGGTTAATTGCATTTTAAACGTTTAAATGGGGTTTCAACCCATCCCTTTTCAGAAGGTGGGTTTGCATCCAAACTGATCATATTTCTGGTTTGTACGTCATTCTTTAATAATGTTGTAGGTCTGTATTTTGCACCAAGTTACAGAGCATAGAGCATCTGCAACACTGCATACATGTGAGTTTTGTCATGTTCACTGCATTCTTGATGGTAAACATTCTGTACCTATATCTGTAATATTACAGGGGGAACAAAGAAAAAAAAAACAGAAAGAAAGACAGTTTCACAAACATTTATCTTCACTGGGATTTATTAACTATAAGAAACATACTTGAAATAATGCACAAACTTGAGTAAGAAACATTAAAACCGGCAACACAAATAACAAACAACAATCATTGCCCACTCATTTGTTACTATATATATATATATTTATAAGGGATGGACAGGAAAGCTTTTTTACCATCGAGACGGGATCCGAGCGGGATAGAGCTTTAAAAATTGGGATCGGGAACGAGTTCGGGAATTCTAACTTAGCAAAACATTTTTGTATATTTATATAAATTCATAGTGTATACTCTAGTGTTTTATTTTTAATATAGCTAACTTCACATATTTAGCAGAACTCTTAATGTTAGTCATTATTATTGTATGAAATTGGCAACATAACTTATTCTTTGAAGCTGGAAACAAACATAGAAATTAGGTACTACAACATTACAGAGCTATTTAAATTTTCATGGAGGTACACTAGTTCTTCAACATGTTCACTTGTTAGTCTTTCACGTTTGTTAGTGACTATATTGCCAGCACTTGAAAAAACACGTTCACTAGCAACTTCAATTGCTGGTATGCCAAGATATTTCAAAACAAAAGGTTTAAGTGTCGAAAAATGTGTCACATTGTTTCTCCACCACAAACATGGATCTTGTGATATGTGTACCACAGGTTCATTTAGGTAGACATCCAAATGTTTATTAAACAGGTTTTCTGAAGTTTCAGATTTGTTTTGTGTTTGTGAAGCCAACAAACTGAACTCTTCCCAAATAGAATCCGAAGTTTCAGATGCAGATTATTTGGGAGCTGAAACAGTTGTGACGGTCCTATTTTATTGATACTTTTATATATAAAATAATGTAGTTTAGGTTAATTATGATGATTGATTGTAATGAAGGGGCCTTTATTGTCATATGTAACATATTGCCATCCATTTTAACTTCAGTATTGATTGTGAGGGGTCTGTGGGATCCTCTGATAGGCCAGTATATAAAACACTATAAAATATGACTATT
>PNEQ01014942.1:0-69624 GCA_003012365.1 Medauroidea extradentata
CATTATATTTACTGGTTTTCAAGTTTTGTATGAAGTAAAAATATGCAAATTTTGACTTTGAAGTGACATTACGGGAAAACTAGATGAGCTAATTTTTTTCCGTTTGATGTTAATGTACTCTTAAGTAATGTCTACAAAACTAACACTATTTTATACAAATATAAAATTATGAATTTTTCCCCACTTGAACGCCCTTAAAGTCCCATGGGAAAAAGGATAATAGTAAAGAACTGAAGACCCTCTGAGGAGCGGCGATAATGCATTGCATACGTCAATGACACTCTTACTGCTCCTGCCTCACACACACACAAACGCAGTATATCTAGGCAGGACCCTTAAGGGCGCGATGTACCGCAATTTTCATCACCATGTTATTATTTTTATATTTGTACCAGTTATATTTTTCTTGATTTAAACACAAAATGTAACAATATTTGTTTCTTATAAAATTTTTTTACCTCACATAGTTTTTTTTCGTAATGGCTCGTTAAAGCCAAAATTAGCATGTTTAAGTTTTAAGGACGACACTAAAACCAACTCACTTACCAACCTGAAAAATAATCACAGTGAATAACGATGTTGTAGGCTACAAGTTCAGCTATGTTAAACGACGGAATAAAATATTTTCAAATTTTCAAATTTTTATTTTTAATTTCAGCATTTTTAATTAAATACAAAAAATCTTTATTTAAATGTACGTGACATTGTAGCCTGCGACGTATTTATACACTAAGTAATTATTTGCTCACAATTTTAGAGTACTGAAAAAAACAGCCTAAAATATCCTGTAACAATGAAGTCTTCACGGAAATGAACAAAAACGTCAATGGTAACATATAGGCCTATGGGTCGGTTAGCTTATTCACTTGTTAAACGCCCAGCTGTGTTATAGTAGCTGTTTTTATTCATTTGTTAGCTACCAAGGTGTTAAGAGTTTTTGTGGTGCTTTTATGTGTATGTTGGCAGGTGTGAAATGTTTATATATTTTTCGTATTATTTGCAAGTACACTGTAAAAAAACTTCCTTGAATGTTGAGGAAGTTATTATCCCAGACGCAGTATGGTACAGTTACCATACTTCGTCTTGTAAATATGCAAACTTTTACAGTTGTTACAATACAGGTCTGGTAACTTCAGTATACATTTGACTGTTTTATAAAAGGTTTAGGAGTGCTGCCATGGATGTCTGGGAAACTATTCTACCATACCTACTTTCTTAGCGCTCCTATACGCACGTCTGGTAAATTTACAAACTATTTTTTTTTAGAGTGTACGTACAAAAATTAAAACTTTTACAAGTGCGCTGTGAAATTATGACGTTTTATTACTTGCTCTGTCTGTGTAAAGTTGCATTGAAGTTATTATAACACAAGTACCATGTAAACTACAATTAAAATTATAACATTACCATCAAACTATGCTGGATACCCTACCGAAACAATTTTATGTTTGACACATTAAATGCACCGTTAAAATTTTAATGCTACTTACGAATTAATTATAACTTAAAACATTTAACAGATGTGAAAGTCAGCCGGAATTATATTTACCTTTTTTTTTTGGTAAGTAATTTATATTTAGGACGGTAGTTATTAAAATGTTCTACTAATGTATTATTAGCATAAATGAACTATATTTTCGTTTATCTGTATCCGTCTGGAATGTTTATCTCACAATGTTCTGATTTTTGTACGCGGGAAAACTTATTTTGCAAGCAAAAAGTTTTCTTCTTTTTTTTCACGTTCGGACACACGGGCGAGCTTAGGACGAAAGTTCAGTTTTCGGCAATTTTTGTCAGATTGACAAATCTGTGACGTCATAGAGTCGCGCGCGCCTATTAACGTATCGAAGTCTCAGTACACAAGTTGGAATCCAGCTAATGTACACAGACCTTGATTGTCCAGGCAGTAACTCATATGTGTGTGATTACTTAGGTCATTTCAGTAAACAGAGGCGGGTGCTAATATTTCTGTGTTAGTCATGGGTGAAATTGTATACGTCACTAAACTGACTGTTTCTTTTCTTCTTACGACATGCGCGGTATATTCGTAAGAATGTTTTACTTTTTTTTGTATTTCGTTATTGCTCTTTAATAATTGCAAATACTATCGTCTTCTTATATTCATGAAATGTTGTCAAAATAATATTAAATATAATATATAGTTCATTAATTTCTAAAGAAAGTACGAAGTAGAGCGTAGTCTGATAATGGTTTATTAAGGAAAAAAAGTTATCACACTATCATTTCTTACATAAGCGTCATAATTTTATTCAACAATTAATTAGAATTGTATGAATTAAACAAAACATGTACAAACTGCTTTCTCTATTCGTTTCATTACTCACCTCAAGTACATATGTTCTTCTTTGTCCTCACGCTGTACGCTCTCGCTCATTAACAAGGGACAGGTTGTGCTAATGAGAAAGCACATTACGAAGTATCGTTGGCGGAGCACTGGGTTATAAGGGGATGTTCTGCAGAGAACTTTGCAGGTACTGAACATAAGTTGCCAGACGGAACACAACATTGAAACAAATGCAATCCACAACACAGTGGTGGAATCACATAGGCGCGACACAAGTGACACTACGGCCACGGCACTAAAAACAAAAGATGTCTGCCAATCAGCAACGAGGTTTAGGTGACGTCAGCTACACAATAACGGTGGACGCGACGCAAATTCTGATAGAAGTTAAATCGGCTTTATTCGAGCCAGAATTTAATTTTGCGCCCAAGTGTTGGTGGAGCTGCTGAGTTGGTAGTAAATTGTGTTTATTTATTTTAAGAGAGATTTTTGTTGATTCTCATAAGCAAACCATAATATTTTTAAGCAAACGTGTAATATGCCTTTATTTTCACACTTAGGAATGCTAGTGACTACAAATAAACGGAAAAATATTAAATACTGTAAACATCTATTGCTGTCGTAATAGACGTAATTATGTAGAGGCAATGAACTATTTACATGTAATATTTTTTAAGTATTTATCGCGGGGCAGCGTCGCGTAGCATTTGTAGCGCTTATGTGATTCCACCCTAAGAGTTAAACCAAGCAAATGCGATTAGCTGTTACACCTCCATTTCGTGACATAACACTCAGAAAGATGGAGCCCTCGCCCTTGGGGCCTATGTCTCATATTTCACTCGTATACGAACCGTCTGCTGCACCGTATGAGCTGCTGGTTTGGTATGCCTGACTACCAGTTGCACCTTCGTACACGATAATTGTTTCGGCTCGCGAGTGAGTGAACTTTGAAATTCGTAGACGTACTGTTAATTATATAATGCACTGGGATTTATTTTCAACTGATAAAATATGGAGTAATATTGAATACGGTATTTGATCAAGAAATAAATGATACGAAACAAATAATTGCGATTTGTTAAAGGTTCACTTCATCTCAATCAAATCCAATTTTCAGACTGGCTAGTGTTCGCAGAATCAAAGTTACGAGAAATACAACTGACGCACGAAATAAGTTCGACTGGCAAATTCGTAACCGAACGATATTATGTTGCAGCAGACAATCATCAGTAAACGGATACTTGTATACGAATCTGATCCTCTGAAATTCTTCGTAGATAAATGTTCTAATGGGTTTTCGAGCAAAGGTCCCCTGTGTTGGGGAGAATCCGAGTTCGACTCCTGGTCCAATCATCCCGATTTAGATTTTTCAGGGTTTTCCGAAATCACTCTAGGCTGGGATTGTTCCTCAGACAGGCCCTTGCTGAGCCCCTTCCACATTCCCATAAAATAATACATATTATAAAAACATTTTTTACGTACCATAAACCCTTGGACAACTGAAGTATATTTTGGGCCGTTCAGTGAAAAAATTTCAAAAACATATATGGCTGGATCAAATGTATGGTTTTATGTAGGTACACATGCCTTATTCAAAAGGCCTAAAAGTAAACATTTAAAGTGACAGTCCCCTCCTGCTGTCACAAATTAACCTCGTTTTACGGTACCATTTCATTCTACATCTTAAAATTTATTTGCAGTTTTTTTCTCAAATGTAATATTTAAGGCAACATTTACTTTCTTGTTTTTCACTAAAAATGACTCGGCGTATTACAGTAATTGTCTTTCGTACAATATAAAATTTTAAGTTCTGAGTTCACACCATACTAGATACAACTGTTGGCCACAAATTGAAACAAAACCCATTGCACGCCACTCATCAACTTTTGATTGTAACGGATTACGCCACTTGTTATGTACCGACTCGCTTATCTATATGTCTTCCCATATACAACAGAGTAACGACTGAGCGATATTGTAAGCTCATATCTCCACCGGGTAACTCACAAAACTCCACTAGCACATAACACGTAGAAAATTATGTTGAATTTTAAATTTTCTAGTCATATTTTTTTTTTTTCGTAGAAATAAATATTTTTTTTACTACAGCGTTTTGACAATATACAAACGCCTTCTAATTCAACAACTAATTTAATACACATTGAAAAGGCACGAACGATTGCAGTGGCGGATTTTGAAACATATTTTTTTGGGTGTAAGCTTATGTGATTTTATTAATTGTAAATACCAGCCATATCAAAAGTGTGGTTGTTTACTGTTACAGAACACATACAAGTAACACACATTAAATGTACTTGGATCATCATATAATAAACTCCAGTTTCCTTCAGGCGACCGGACATACTTTGGCTACATAAGGTTGAACACGATTTTTTTATAACAATTATTAACAGTGTGTTAGCATTGTTGTTACAACTAAATATACATACGATTGTTAACGCAGTAGCTATTGTGTGTCAACAGAGGCATTCGACCTGTCTCGTATAAGGAGAGAGCTGACTGCCAAGTTTATGTGTGAAATTCTTCCGATAGAGATTTTCTTGACTTTCTCCCACGGTATGAAAGGCATTGAGAAAACGCATTACACAGGTTTACACCACGATTCTGATTATGGGATGGGGTTTGAGAAGCCTACTATTTCTTCGTCTGTTCTGTCTGTGTTGTGTCTTGCCTGTGTTCATATTGCATCCATTCGTATCTCTCGTTATTTGTGTTGTTTATCATCCATTTGGTGCCATTTTTCACAAACCCGAATTTTGTTCGTTTACTAATTTTTTTTTCGCCTACCTTTTGTTGGATTTTATTATATTTTCGCCTGTCTTTTGTGTATTTTTTTGTCCCCCTTCTTCAGTCAACTATATTACACTTAGGAGTTAGTAATGTGTTGCTTTTATCTATTTTTTGTCCTTGTGTCGTCTTCTGGGATATGACTAAATTCCCTTAAGGAATTATCTGTATGTTTTATGTCTGTTGACTACAGCTTACTGGCTTTTTTCCTTTGTATTTTTTTTTTTGTTTCAGTGTAGTTTTTTCTATAATACGGCAATGACGTATGTCCAAAACACTGTTATATTTATAATACGAACCCATTCCAAGAATCGATCCAAGATCACAAGAGGGCTGACATGAAATGAGACCCTGCATATGACGGAATGCAGGGGCGATGGAAACGGGAGTGTACCGAGAAAACCCACTCGCCAACGGCAACGCCCGCCTCGTTTCCCACACGCGGCAAATCCGGGACCGACCCCGTCGGGGAAAGAACCTTGATTGCCATTGGAGGGGGTGGGGAGTAGCGTGTGGTCTGGCCACCATGAAATATTGTACAAGCTTTAATTGCACCACGTGTAAATGTTGCTTAAGGGCGCGGTCTACCGCAATTTTCATCACCATTTTTTAATTTTTTTATTTGTACCAGATATTTTTTTTTCTTATTTTAGAAACAAAATGTGACTAAATTTGGCTCTTATGAAATTTTTTTAATCTTTCATATTTTTCGCGTAATGGCTTGTTAAAGTCATATTTTGCATGTTTCCGTTTTAACGACTACACTAAAACCAACTGATATACCAAACTCAAAAAAATCACAGTGGATAAAGACATTGCAGGCTACAATGATATGCTCATGAAATTTAAGAATAAAAATTATTTGAATTTTAGAAAAATTCTGAAACTGAAAATAAAAATTTAAAAAGTTCAATAATTAAAAAAAAAATACAAATAATGTTTATTCTTTAATTTTATGAGCATGTCATTGTAGCCTGCAATGTCTTTATCCACTGTGATTTTTTTGAGTTTGTTATATCAGTTGGTTTTAGTGTAGTCGTTAAAACGGAAACATGCAAAATATGACTTTAACAAGCCATTACGCGAAAACTATGAGAGAGAAAAAAAATTCACAAGAACCAATTTTAGTCACATTTTGTGTCTTAAACAAGAAAAAAAATATCTGGTACTAATACAAAATAAAATAATGATGATGAAAATTTCGGTAGACCACGCCCTTAAGACTGGGCACAAACGTATTCCACACACACTGAAGATCATTCGGGATAAAGTGAGCACTAAAACTTTAACTTTTGAAAAATATCACTTGTCGTTACTGCATCTCATTCAACATTAACAATAGTTCCCTTACTGGTTGTATGATTGGCAGCGATTTCCCAATTGTGGTTCCAAGTACTTTCTTACTAAAATACAATAATACTGAAATTAAATCACTTGCAATCGACATACTTGCATTTTATCTAATTAATAAACTTATCTTTATCAAACTACATAGGTTCCTACCGACTTCACAATTTATGTTACACGCACAAACATCAAGTAATGTGTCCAGAGAGGTTAAAACATTTCCCTCCGTAAGCGTTAGGCGTCACAAGCGGAAAGATCCAGATTGGTTGAAAACATGAATGTTGCAGGGCTTTTTTTATATTTTGAGAGCTCACTTTATCCCGAACCGCTAATAGAAACCTACAAGCACGGCCGTAGAAGAACAGGTCAGGACACTCGCCTGGAAACTTGACCCCCTTGTTGTTTGGCTGCAGTTCACCAAGTTACCGAGAATATTGTGTTTTATTGGCGCTGATGTTACGGCGGTCGGACTAAACTCCGCCCACTTCCTTTCCGCTAAGATAAACAATTTATCAAAACGTATTTTTTTTATCAATTTATGAAACACTTTCTTCGCTCACAATTTTAAGAAAAGGCTCCAGAAGTCTTTATTTACTTTATAAATTTAACAACGGAAAAAAGTGGACGGAGTTTGAGTCCGACCGCCCGGAAAACAGCGCCAAAAAGTACGACATTTTCGGTAACTGATGAACTACAGCCAAACAACAAGGGGGTCAAGCAAAATACATTGTTAGATAGGCGAGTGTCCAGGCCTGTTCTTCTACGACCGTGGTCACAAGCTGTTTTGAGTACATCATTCCAAAAACAAGCTATGAATGCCTATAAAAATTACAGCAGTTCTGCTCTTCCCCCTGAAAGTACCGCAACCGCACAGACTTGTACCGTGTTGCCGGTTGCCTATACGCAAGGCTTTTCACGACGTAGTTTTAGCAGCTTATGAAAATTCACTCGCTGGAGTAGGGTAGGTTATCTCAGTCACGTGACCAGGTATTGTCGATTACCGGGATTTGATAAATAAACTACTGCAATGCTACTGAAGGTTTTTAGATGGAGGGAAGAAAAAAAATCGTACATATTTTCTGCACGATAAATATTTTGCAGAATGCTACATCTGTACTGCATTCTTCATGCGTTATTTTATTTACATTTGAATATAATGTTAGTTCTGATGGTTAATCAGTAGGTTATCAATTGAAAATTCGAACACGGGTAAATATCACTGGGGTTAAATTTTTAACACTTTAAAGTTAACATTTTGGCTGACCTATCATACCCTCGTGAATTATCATGAACGCTTTGGTGACGGGCGCATGTATATCTACGGCGCTGTAAGTTATGCCGTCTCTCCACATCACCGAATATATACTAACGCAAGCGTGTGGACGCTCATTCGGTCTGTCGTTCGTCTTCGCGCAGCGATTGTTTGACGTTCGTGTCGAGTGGCGATCCGTTTCGAGTTTTTTTTGTGTCCATATTGGTTATGTGTACTGTTCACAATATTTTTTTTCTTTCGCGAAGAGTACATCGAGAAACAGCTCTCGCGACTTCTTTGACGCATGCCAACTTTACTCGGGTTACTTTTTGAAAACCTGAAGTTATGGTCCTACCCGTCTTACCATAGTGAGTTTTCTAAAATACTGAGTAGAGCAGTGATATCCCTAATAAATTTATAAGAATGGAGGTGTGTATATGAGACTCTAAAACTCCACTTTTTAAATAATTAAAGTCAATATTCAAGAAGCTTGGGTTGAAACCTTTCATTATAAGCCGTGTACCACGACAAAAAATGAGATTGACATTAATTATTTACCAACGTCTTTTTGTATTTCCTAGCTGATATGTAAGAAAATAACTGAAAATCCACCACGTGTTCCCGCCTTCTGGCAGGGTCAGTAGGTATGAGATAAGACCGGAGTGAATGTAGGGCCGGCTGCTCGACTAGCGAGGTATGCACGTCGCCCGTTCGACCCGAAGAATGGATGAGCGTGAGGGTGAGATGAGTGTGGAGCAGCGATGGAACGAGAGAGGTGGAGGAACAGGGAGTTCCCCGAGAAAACCCGCCGGCCAACGGCAACATCCACCACGTTTTCCGCATGAGGAAAATCCGGATCCGAACCGGCCAGGGATCAAACCCGGATCACATAGGTGTAAGATGGCGAGGGGTCTGTCCTCTCGACCATCGTTGCCCCGAGAAAATAACCAAAGGTTTTTAATAACACGTCGCCATCGCAACTATTGTTATGCCATACATTTATACAAATTCGTAGACGCGCCTGACATTCGTCCACAAGCGACTAGCCGACACAGAATTTTATAAGTCGCCATTACAAATGAATACTTTCCGTTTTCGCTGTGCGCATGTTTCTCCCTCCCTCCCCCCGCCATTCACGCTAGTGCAGTCCCAGAACCCGGAGGGATCGGAGGTGTAAAGTAAAGTGGCTGACATCTGGGGGTGAATTTCTGAACATTCGATGATGATACGTACTGCGCACGCCATACTCTGTACGTGCGTACTGAAGCAAATTAAGAGCGTTCATATGACCAAAATTCATAATTATATATTTGTGCGACATATTCTTAGCTTTGTAGACATTACTAGTGGCTATAGTTTCCCCTTGTGAACATTTTTAAGCTCTCATAGTCCTCCCATAGTATAAATTTGAATGTATCATAAACGTAAAAAAAAACTGACCAACTCGAAATAAATAATTAACATTTAAATGAGTTATTGTGGTCCATATGATAAAAAATCTAAAAAATCTAAAAAAAAAAAAAAAAAAAAAAAAAAAAAAAAAAAAAAAAAAAAAAAAAAAAAAAAAAAAAAAAAAAAAAAAAAAAAAAAAAAAAAAAAAAAAAAAAAAAAAAAAAAACAATTTATTTTAAAAAATTGAGGCAAAAGAAGAAAATTGCCATTTTTAAAAATACTTTTAAAAATACAAAAGGACTTAGTAGTGTGCTTTTACATCTTTTAGCATATAGCCTAATGAATGCTTAAATTATTTCACTCTAGTAGTTCAGTAGGTTTTTGTTATGTATATGCTCCCGTAACTGTCACATTTTGATCTTAATATCCCTCTGTGTGAAGACTAGGAGAGCTAAATATATTCACAAGTGGAAAATGTAGTCACAAGTAACGTGTACAAACCAAACACTGTGAGATAAAATATAAAATTATGAATATTTGCAACTTGAACACATTTCACCCCGATAAATAAACACCACGTGGCAACAAAGCACTGTCCTGCGTAATAAAAATAAGTGTTTTCCCAAACCACCATCGTACATTTCCAAAAATTGTATTTTCGAGAGGCAACAAATGTAGAAATATAATAGTTTACATCTATGAAGTAATACGTAGTTTTCAAAAACAGGGTGGCCACTCATTGCAACAACGAAAATTCCCTAATTTTTCCCTTGATTTCCCTGATAGAAAACCAAACATTTCCCTGATTTTTGCAAGTATGAAAACAACATTTCGACATTTTATTCAGCATATTTTCCAGTAAAGATAAATATTTTACGTCCTTTCTGACACACTACAGTCAGTGAACTTGACAAAACATTCAGCAGAAATAACTACGAACTTGACAATGGAGTATAATTACACCTACATAACGGTATTTTTTTTCAATAAAAATGTTATAGGGCTCTCAAAACTCCATTAGATTCATTCCTATGGTTTTTTTGGAAGCTCAAAAAGAACGCGGCAAGAAAATACCCTGAAATGTCTCAGATGAACCAAAAATTCCCTTACATTTCCAGGTGATCACAATTTCCCTGATAATTCCAGGTTTTCCAGGTCTTCATTTTCTCTTCAACATGCCATTGGATATATTTTTAATAAACTGCTTGTAATAAATAACAGTGGAATCTTTTATTAATTTGTAATACGGAATAATTACAAGGGAACTACAGGTTAACTTTCAAGAATGTTTACAAGTCCAATAAAAGATGAACATATAACACTATTATGATCTCCAAAATTTTTCACACAAAAAATATATTCTATGCCTTAACATTACCACATTTACCAAAAATATTTTAAAACAGAAGTTATTGCAGATAATCTATAATCTAAAAATATAATATAATATAGCATATAGCTCTCCAGATACTCACCCTGTTAAAACCAGCAGCGAGGTAAGTTTGTGCGACTGGGTCATCTTTCTCTGCGACACTGTAAGAGATACAAAAACATTGCGGTTAATCAAATGTGCGTAGAAAAGCATTAAAGTAATCAAACATTAGTCTGACCAATCACCATATAGTAGAAGTGTATTAGTACACATTTTAATTTATTATAACAGCACAGTTAAATTAATCTTTATCTGAAATGAAGAAACATATCATTTTTAAAACAATACATTTTTACAATAAGCGATTAAAAACCCGCGGAAAAGCCCGTCTTTTCATGTAGTAAAGCTACTGAAGACCAAACACTATTAGTTCGAAAATATGATTTTCAAACTAGGAGTTATTGTGCTGCCAATTAAGTACAATAATTAATTTTCAATATTTACATATAACATATTACAATACTAAAAGAGAAGCCTTATTTACTCACACTTATAACTCGAAATACTTTCTTTTTTGTAAGCAATAATGAAAATTTAATTATTTAACTATGGTGTCAAAGTCAACTGTAAACAAAGATAACTAAGGCTGCATCGAACAAATTACAGGTGTTTTTCTCAGTTTAACTGACGTCCACCAAATGTTTTCTTTGAAATACATCTTTCCTTAAAGTAAAAGATCTGAAGCACTCGTCGTTTTCAAAACGCGATACTTGCCCCCACACTTTGTTCTTCGCTATCCTTTCCTTTCTTGTTAGCTTCGTTATCATTTTTTCTATTTCGTTTTTACAATTTACTTTATCTGACATTCGTCTTGGTCCTGCTGACGCTCGTGTTTGTTATCTTTGTTGTTCTGTTTCCACTCTTCTCGTCTTCCAAGACAAAGTTCGTCATCCTCTTTGTAACTACCATTCCAAAAACGTTGTTATACATAGCTTATGTTCTCTGGGCTAGGTTTGATTTTTATATATGGAATCGTCCTCATTCTGTCACTATATACATCTTGGTAATAGTATTTTTATTTTTCTAGATTCCGTATATTTTCTCCTCGTGTTGTCTATCCTTCCCTCTCTTCATCTTCATCAGCTTCGTAATATTTGTAGTCTCCTTTGCGTTAATCCGACCGCTTGACCGAGTGGATTTTCGACCTCCGTACAGTAGTCGACAGCCCACCAGCTTACGATAACAGATGTACTGGGTTCGATTGCCAGGTCCAGCTGGGCGTTAATTTGTGTCCGTCTGTTTTGGTTCCCACAATTAGTCTCCTGCACTCGTCACTATACAAAAAAGATAGACAACATAGTGAATTCTACACTGAGTCAAGCATACAACGCAAAATGGTATGCTATTTGAACAATTCTCAAGTAATCTCGATACTTACCGCAATTACTACGTAGGCAAATCAAGCATTAAAACTGCTGTGGGATATTAATGACAATTAAGAAACAATACTACAGTAACCCAATCACAAACAAGCTTGCGTTTAATTTGTCGCGCCCCTTCTGTTAAGCCAAACTACAGGATGTTACAAAAAGGTACGTCCAAACTTTCAGGAAACATTCCACACACACACACAAAGAAAGAAAACATGTGATACGGACATATGACCGGAAACGCTTAGTTACCATGGTAGAGCTAAATTCTTTACATCTCGTTAAATGTCATCGTAAATAACACTTCGTACAGAAAATGTCCCAAATACCCAACGGATTGGTTCTTTACAATGTACTTTACTTCCTAGGTTCACCACCATTGGGTAATTGGAACAGTGTCTGTACGAAATGTTTTTTACGATGACATGTAACGAGATGTAATGGAAGGGGCTCTACCATGGTAACTAAGCGTTTCCAGACATATGTCCATATCACATGTTTTCTTTCTTTATGTGTGTGGAATGTTTCCTGAAAGTTTGGCCATACCTTTTTGAAACAACCTATATAAACATTATTACGCCACGTTTATCCAAACCTAGTAGAGCAGCGATGCATGCGCCCTTCTTCTGCATGTATAGACTTATGCTGTTTACTATGAGACACACCTAGGCATAGGTCATTCGGAATTACGTAAGCACTAAAGATTTAACCTTGGAAAAAAATCACTAGCCGTTACTGCATATTAGTCAACACTAACAATAGTTACATTATTGTTTGTATGGTTGGTAGCGAATCATTGCACGTAGTTCCGTGTATTTTCTTATTTGAATACAGCATTAGTGAAATAATATCAAATGCAATCGACCTCTCTGCATCTACTATATTTTAAAATATTTATTTATGATCTTATTGACATTCCTACTAACTGTGTAGTTTTGATTGATTAGCGCCACCACAAAGTGACGAAACCGCCCGCTGAATTCAAAACTATCGACATATCGCCGCTAACACTTGCACCAGAGAAGTAGTTCAAAATTCCACCGACAGGTGGCATCAGAGTTAGGTTTTCGCGCTTCGCTCGCTGTGTTTGTCCGTTGTGTAATAAATATGGGTTTCCGATGAACACATTCAAAAGTAATAGTAGTAACTGTTTTTTAATTAATTGCTAAATGATGTGAAGTCATTAGTAATCTGTAAACTGTTTAGTTTTACGATCGCCAGCCTGAGCACACGGAATTAGAAATAGCATTTTTTTTCTGTTTCGCACATTTAGAAAATACGTTATTTATTGTTTGTAATTGCGTCGTCGTCGTTTTTGGCAGTATGCTGAACGGAACTTGAATTCTTGAATTGCGTGTGTCGTGTATGTTTATAGTGGCGGTTTTGAATTACAAATTAATATACTACGCATGCATTTACGAGATAAGTAACGGCAACAGTGTGTGTCGTAATCAATTACAGTCGATGCAGAGAAAACTGTGTTATAAAACGTTAACTCACAGGTATTTATAACTAAGATTACTGTTGAGTATATCATATATACAGCGCCCGTTCATTTAATGAGTAGATATTATAGATAACATTTATCGCAGCAGTGTAATGTAAATGTAAACATTGTACAAGCCTATGTAAATAAAAGCGCGTGGCAATGTTTATGTTTACATGCAGCGGAATGATATAAACAGACGGAAAATAGAAATTAATCAGGACTGTTTTGAGTGCTCACTTTATCCCGAATCACCTATACCATCCTTACCCCAGGAGTCAACGACTCCTTTAGTAATTAGGGCAGTTAGAGAAAAAATTTAATGTTGTTTCAAAGCCTAACATGCATATCTGCTACTCTGCTTCACAGTTCGTGATAGGATGCTTTATCATCGCATTGGAGTGTGTTAAAATACAATATCAAGTGATGTAATGCAATTGTCTAACTTTTTCAAAGAAGAGTGAGAGATTTTGGTCTGCGCTTAAGGGCGCGGCCCACCTCAGTTTTCAACGACTTTTTTATTTTAATATTTGTACCAGATATTTGTTTCCTTATTTTACACATAAATTGTGATTAAATCTTCCTCTTAGGATATTTTTGTATCTCTCATAGTTTTTGCGTAATGAGTCGTAAACGTCAAAATTTGCACTTTACGGTTTTATGTACGTCACTAAACCAACAGACATACCAAACCGAAAAAATTCACAGCGTATAACTATGTTGTAGGCTATAATTTGAAATATATAAAAACAAAAATAAAATATTTTTGTAGTTAATAAAAAATGCTGCATTTTGAAATGAAAATTTAAAAAATTCAACCATTTTTAAAAAATACTAAAATATACATTTTTTTGTTTGTATATGTGTCAAATCATAGCCTACCGGTCTACCATGCGAAAGGTCCTGGGTTCGAATCCCGACTCCAGCATGGATGTTGTGTTGTCCCTGGCACAAGGACGGTGTTGTAGTTAGTGTGTCACGCGTATTATTTTCTACACGAAACCGCCTAAGTTATTGATATTACCTGGCACACCAGTTTGACGCGCTGTGAATATAGGGGGAATTATTCCCGTCGAGCGTGGTAGTATGTCTTAGGGCGCCTACGTACTGAGCGGCGTGCCGCAGTGCGGTACACCGCACTGCTGGACCGGAGCATGCGTTTGCTCTTCCGGCCAAGTCAGTCATGGACGTGGAAGAAGTTGCAGCCAGTGTGTATATTTGGTACTGCAAGAAAAAGAATAAAAGGAAGAGAAAATATTGTGTTCATCCTATGTTACAAACACGTCATGCCAACGGACATTTTGTGAAGTGTTTCCAAGAGTTAAAACAGTACGACGACAAATTTTTTGGATATGTTAGAATGAGTATAAAGTGATTTCATACGTTATTAGGTTTTGTGGATGACTTTATAAGAGGACAAGACACACAATTACGTGACAGCATCAAACCTGAAGAGAAGTTAGTTATATTTCTTCGGTAAGTACAATCACACAGAAAGCATTTTTACATTATGGTAGCAGAAAGTACAGATGCATGTTCATTTACTCGCCGGGATTGAACAGTTCTATGTATTGAGACATCTGAGAAGAGGTGCTTGATGAGTCTACAGATTCAGGTGACTGTATCGGAGGCGGAATCTGGTTGTGCAGACATGACGATGATTGCAGTGGAGGAGTGGATGCAGCCAATGAAAGCGTCGGTTCGTACTGTCTCGAAGGAGGTGCAGTCTGATAACCTGGGTGATAAGGTCTTGGAATGTTCCATGATGTATTACTCTCATCAAGTCTAGCTTTGTTTGCATTTGCATATGCTCTGGGATTTTTTAAAAATATTTGACCAAATACAGAAAAAAACATACGAACTTCATCGTCTTCCACTTTCCTCATTTCCAAATTTTTGTTCAAAACACCAATTAATTGTTGTCCTACCTCGTCATCTTTTTTAGCTTTCTTGTTCCTTTTAGGCGCCATTGGACTCTCGTTACGGTTGGTAACTTCGTTACCAGTTTGTGTCGAATTGTCATCTTCTCCTTGCTTGTCCGTAGCATCTGTGAGGTTAGAGGTCGTTGTGTTGACAGTGACAGTGTCTTTCAGGAACAGTAGTAAATTAAAATACACGTATGGACTTCTCGTCTTCGCAGCAGATCCACTCTTATCATTTTTTCAACTGCTTCACAAAATTATCACGTATGTGTCTCCATTTATGCTGCAGTTTCTGACTTGTAACAATTATATGTTTAAGATATTTGGCCACAGGATGTTCATTTGCAGAGCTACACTACACATTTAGAATTGGGATCTCAACTGTCGCAGAAATAGTTCGAGAGGTCTGTGCTGCAATATGGTTCGGCTTAAAAGACGTGTGCATACCAGAACCTACAAAGGAAATGTGGATGGAAATATGTAATGATTTTATTGAGAGAGCTAATTTCACTCATTGCCTTGGCGCGGCGGACGGCAAACACATAAGGACTATTGCGCCTAACAATAGTGTTCGATGTGTTTTAATTACAAAAGTCATTTTTCGATGGTTTTGTTAGCTATTTGTGATAGTAACTACAAATTCAGACTAATTGATGTTGGGGCCTATGGAAAATTTGGAGACCCTGCAATATTCCAGAATTCTAACATTTATAAGAGAATCCAAGAAAACTCGTTAAATATACCCGAAGCCGCACCACTTTCACCAAATAGCTGTACCAGTTTGCCCTACGTATTCGTGGCTGATGAAGCTTTCGCTTTGTCCACACACGTTATGAGGCCTTATGCAAATAAAGATTTGGACCCAACAAAAAGAACATTCAATTACCGGCTTTGCAGAGCTAGGCGTTTGTCGAATGTACCTTTGGAATTTTGGCCAACAAACTTCGAATATTTCACAGGCCTCTGAACGTTAAGGGGTATTGATCCCTACCACCTTGGATTTATCTGTTTCTTCTCGATAACTTCTGTTCCAGTCGATGTATCAAACTTTTTGTCACGACAAAGCATAGATATAAACTTAATCGATTTTCTGTAATTGCTGGAACCATAATATATTCATTATTTTGCAACGGGAAACAGCTGAAAAAGAAAAATTGCTTTATTTACGGGAGCGACTACAGAAGCCGTAACATTAACAGAAACAATACCACATGGATTCCAAAAAGTGAATGAAACAATAAACTATGCCTTGTCAGCGTGAAAAAGTAAAACAATGTGTATATTCCTTGATTTGTGAGGAAAACCGCAAAACCGATCAGACAGGGATCAATCCCCCTTAATACAGACTTGGTTAATTGCATCATAAAGGCTGCGTGTATTCTACACAACTTTATAAGAGATAGAGATGGCTATCACTATGAAGATACGCTTACTTGTCCGTTGACTGAAAGTATACATCAAGATGGTGTACGAAGAAACGACAGGCGTGCATTAACATATCGTGATGAATTTGCGGAATACTTCATGGGTGAAAGCAAACTTGAGTGGCAAAGTCATTATATTTAGATAAGTACAACAGCCGTTGAGTTATAGACAGTGTGTTGGTATTATAGAAATGCAGTTATTGTGTATATTCATAGTTTACAGTGTACTTTAAATGCCCTTTTAATTTATCAGTAATTCCTCGACCTCATGACTTTCAGTCATTCATGTACATGTACATGGTTTTATGTTCTTTCCATTTGTTCAACAGTGCTATTATGACCACACTGGTATGTTATTCATAACCGTAGATACATTTTGCAAGTTATGTGACATAATTGTTTAACCTATATGTTCGTCAAACTATATGATATTGTATTTTCGTGGAATAAATACAATTCAATATAAATTTTCGTGCTACCAAGATCTTTGTTAAAAAAAACCATTGTCAGATGCCGCCTTCGCAGGAATGTAAACTGGTACTCACCAAGTACTTTCATTACTTCTACAGACATGTCCTCGTTTCCGAACATGTGTACCACTTCTTCCCAATGCCGTTGCTTCATTTGTCTGTTGCTGTACTCCGCACTTTGAAAATTCCACAAAGACTCACGTTGCTGGATTTCAAAAATGAATTTTTCAGTGTCGAAGTCCATTGCGCTACGCTTCTGCTTCACTCCACCGCGGTTTGCCGGTAACTAACCGCCCAGTGCGTATAAGCCACAGTGCGGTGCACCGGAATGCGGGCCGCATCTCTTCTTCCAACCGCAACGGTTGACGGCACGCCGCTAGCTAGTGCGTACGACTCGACACGTTTCCTACCTTTTACAGCCTATCCAGTTCCGTCCTGTTAACCGTCCGGTGTACCGCACTGCCCTTAGTCGCCCTGCTGTTCCTACGCGTAAAACGCGGAAATTTGAAACCGGCGAAGACTGATTTTAAGATCCCGTTGTTAAAGGGCTGCAAAACCTTCTCGCCTTGCTTCCAGAGACCGATCTCGCCGGGAATGAAACCCGGATCGCCTTGGTGAGAGGCGAGCCATATGGACACTCCGCCAACTACGACCATAGGACAGAATAAAGGTCATTAACAAACTAAAAAATCAAACAAACACATAATGTTAGAAACTGTACACGACAGAAAGCTTATGGAAAGCTAATTCACAGTTGGATTCTTACTGTAATGCTAACCAATGGTATTTTTTCGACGGATCTGAAATATTAGTTATTGTATAGAAGACACCGAAGGTCATTGATACATATTTTAAGTGGAATCATATATTAAAGTAATAGGAAATATATAAATAAAGTTCCAATAAACTGCACAGCGTAAAACATTATTTACAATGTAGAAGCATAGATTTAAACATCTTATTCTAGGTTTGTTTTGTTCTCGTGTATTTTTGGAGGTTAAATCAACATGGCGGACACTCACAAACTTCTTTGCTCTGATTGGTTGCTGTCCTATGCGCACGCACAAGACATGAAATATTATCGTTTTCTATGTCAGCATCTCTATGCACATACCTAATGTTTTGCAGTTGTGAATCGGAAGGTAAGAAAACAAGGGGTTAGTTTTTGTACGAACGACATGTATGTTCCATGCTTACTGTAATGTTATCAATTGTAAACCCACAAAGTAGCCTGACTTAGCGGCAATCCTAATTTCATACAATATTATAAGATATACCGCAAAACCTTAAGTAATGTTATAAAATGTGCAAAAAAGAATTACTTCAACAACCTGATTGAAAGCTGAGAAAACAGAATAAAACACAATGGAACATCATAAAAAACACAACATGTAAAGCACACGAATCATGCTCAGCTGTAAAACTTGAAGTTAATGATTTTGTATCTGCTGACCATAAAATAGTTGCAGATACATTCAATTCATACTTTTTAAATGCAGTCGATATACTAAACAAAACCGCAAAGGAACATATACCACTCACCCATGTTATTCAGGGTACAGAATATCCTGCTACGAGATTAACTTATACAACCCCAAAATAAGTACAGAGAACAATCCGTTCTCTACAAGCGAAACCGTCCAGTGGATATGATGGTATAAGTTGTAAATTGTTAAAGAAGTGTGCTTTCGAATTTAGTTCCCCACTAAGCCACATCTGCAAATCTATCTTTGAAACAGGTTTGTTTCCTGATAGACTCCAATAGGCAATGGTCTCACAACTGTTTAAAAAAGGGGACCGTACCTTTGCAGCCAATTACAGATCAATCTCACTGCTCACTTCTTTTTCAAAAATCATTGAAAAAGTAATTTATATTAGATTGGTAAAACATTTTGAAAAATACAAAATTTTATCAAGTGTCCAATTTGGGTTTAGAAAAAACACATCAACAAATTATACAATTTTCAAACACACAAATAGTATTCTAAATTCATTAGATAAAAAGCTGCCTTCTATTGGAATTTTCTGTGACCTCATTAAATCTTTTGACTGTGTAAATCATAACTTGCTCATAGAAAATTGAAGATTTTATGGTGTTACGGGAATAACTAACAAACTGATGATTTCATACCTTTCAGACAGACAGCAACAAGTATGGGTCAAAGATAAAAATTATTTATTTTATTCAAAACCTGGGAAAAATAAATATGAAGTATCGCAGGGCTCAATTATAGGTCCATTATTATTTCTAGAGTATATAAATGATTTACCATGTTCAATGAACCATAACGATACACTCATTTTATTTGCCGATGACATAAGTATCGTAGTCTCTGGCGATTCAGTAGAAGAACTTAGACGAATAGCAAGTATCACATTTACAGAATTGAATTCATGGTTTGCTGCCAACAAATTAAATCTTAATATAGATAAAACATACAATATAATTTTTTTTACAAAGAACAGTAAATCGATCGACATAAACATTACCAGTAATACAGAAATAATTAATGGAACAACTAACACTAAATTTCTTGGCCTACAAGTGGACACTTTTATAAATTGGAAATCCCACATTGAATATATTTTACCAAAACTCAGTTCTGCTTGTTTTGCTATACGTAATATTGTTGAAATCTTAAACAAGGACACAATAAAAATGGTCTATTTCGCATATTATCACTCCATCAACGTATGGCATCATATTTTGGGGCAATTCCACTGACAGTAAAAATGTGTTTTCTATGCAATAACGAGCAGTTAGAATAATGAACGGTAAAAAACAGACAGACTCCTGCAGACCACTTTTTAAAAGCACCAAGATCTTGACATTATCATGTGAATACATGTAGGCCTATTCACTACTGTTATTTATGTCCAAGAACAATAACATTTTTCAGAAAACTGAATTCTTTCACAAACACGACACTAGAAATAAAAAACACATTCACACGCCCTCTGTAAATTTAAAATTAGTACAAAAAGGGCCGCATTATTCCCGTAGTCATATTTTCTTTTTAACAAATTGCCAAAACATTTACAAGAATTTTTTTTTCTCATATCCCAACCTATTCAAAAAGAAACAGAGGGACTCTTTTTTTGCCGAACATGCATTTTACTCAGTAGAAGAGTACTTAGATCATAAACATTAAATCACATATAGTGCAGCGAATATGCCGTGTCTTTCTCGCTTTTATTTTTGTTTCAGATTAATGAAGACGTGGTCCAACCAATGGTTACTAAACATTTGTTCAAGAATAATGAAGATAGTTAAATATTTTTATTGTATATAAATGTATAACTTTAGCTTAAGTAATTTATATGACTTGTCCAATATCTTTGTACCATTATGTATGGAAAAAAGATCATACGGATGCAATAAAACAAACAAATTAAGGATGTTCAAGTGGGGAAAAATTACAAGTTTGTATTTGTATGAAATACCGTTAGTTTTTAGACGTTACTTTGGAGTACATTTTCCTCTTACGAAAAAAAAAATAGCGTAGCCAGTTTTCCCATAACGACATTTGAAAGAAAAACTTGCGTATTATTACTTCATACAAAACTTGAAAACCAATAAACCTTATGAGATGAAATAATCCACATTATAACAACATGTACCGAGCTACTGCTTGAAGTTTGTAAAAATCCATTATAAAACAGATTTGCATTAAAAATTCAAAATTTTCTAAGTTAAGCAATTTTTTTTAATACAAAAATATTTTATAATGGGTTTTTATACGCTTCAAGTCGTAGATCGAGATATTTAGTTTTGATGTGATTTTTTTCCATTTCATTATATTTAATTTTTTCAAGTTTTGTATAAAGTAAAAATATGCAAATTTTGACTTTGAATTGCCATTATGAGACAATTGGCTAAGGTATTTTTTTTGCATAAGATGAAAATGTACTTCCAACTAATGTCTGCAAAACTGACGCGATTTTATAAAAATATAAAATGATGATTTTTCCCCACTTGAACCTAACTTATTGTATGTGATGGTTACCTGCGCTTGACGACTGCGACGAGCAGAGCGTGCGGCGCGGCGGGGTGAGATCGCACGGCACGGCACGCGGCCTCGTGGTCCAGCAGTCGCGGGGACCTGCAGTCGACCAACACGACGTGCTGCAGCCTCGGCTCCAGGGCCTCTGCGGCGGCCGCCGGCGTCCTAGCCACCTGCAGGCACTGCCCCAGCCTCTCCGCCGCCAGCCATAGTGCGTCCACCTGCCAGTCATCCTTCGGGAACACCAGCACCACCTGCACACACAACACTGTTCTTACTTCTTTCGTCCTTAAGAGGGCGTGGTACATAATTCAACGCTAAAAGCATTCATCTATAACAGTAGGTTTCTTGAAGCCAATTTGCGAAAATCAAACAATACCAATCATAGCCAACTTTTTAAACAAAATTGTTTCCAGTGTTACGAAATTCTGAGGCACAATCTCTGACGCCGGAACCCCGTGCATTTAACTGCGGCGCAAGAGATCACGCGTAACGAATTAGTAATTATGGATAAATATTTACTCATAAAGTTGGCAGGATTGTCATTGAGTATTTTATCCATATTAGCTTCGAAAAAAAGCGTAGAAATCAATGCTGTCAGTGTTTATTTATCTACCACGCACTATTAAGGGTTTGTCCCGCCTACCACGCGCTTAAGACGCACTTCAGCGTGAAACTATCACACATAATATGCCCATTGTGTCAATTTACGAAATTGAAATACGCTTAAAATACGTTAAAATTGCCGCCATTTTAAAAATATGAACACAGCATAAACGAAATACTGTAAAGTCAAAACAGGTTACTAAGTACTATACATGGTTACATATGTACAAAATTACACGTGGGAAATTCCCTGAGCTCTTTGGGATAGAGGTCTTATAACTAGAGATCACAAGATTTAATTAAGTTCTTGATTTATTAGCTCACAAAGAGTACATACATACACAAACAGCTATCAACTATAGCTTCCACAGCACTCTTATTATGCACACAATCACTGCTGCGCCACAGAAACTCGTTAATTAACTTTGACAATTATAGAACAAAAATATTTACAATTAATTAACTAAAGATTACAAATCACAATAAACGTTCCGTCATAAGTATATCCAATTAACAGTCTCTCAAATAGTGATAATGTACAACCTCAACAGTCCGAAGTGGTGATGAATCGCCGTGTGCTGTGCAGCACTCCGAGTGCAGCACTGTCATCACTCTTGATGTATTAGGTTCGACTCCCGTCGCGCACCTCCTTTTGCTCGTTGACTCGTAGCAGCAGTCCTCTTATTTCGCCCAATACTGCTCCGAATGTATGTGCTTGCAGCCTCACAGTAGACTCTGACATCACCAAGATGTTTTCGCCAGTCCCTCTCCACAAGCATAGCACCTTCTTCTAGCAGGACCAATAGGGAACGCTCAAAATCCGCCGGTTCGGAGTATTTATACCCAGCCCACAGATCGGGGAATAAACCGAATTTCAGGGGTCTAAAAATAGACATTCATACCTGCCGAGAGTCTTGTAGGCAAATGCGTCATCAGGGAATCTCGATGACGTCTCTCGGGAATCTCGATGACGTCTCTCGGGAGTACTGCAGCACCCCTGGGAAAACCCCGACATCACTGTGGTCGAGTCATCGGCCAGTCCACCTAGTATAATGCACCATGCTTTCTGCCAGGCCAACGCACAACAATATGTACCAAGGTTGATGAAATCCAGTTCACTGGTTCAAAGGTTTTTATGGGACGAAACACACCCACGGAAACTACAGGAAGGTGTGATACGTATACCCTTTCCTTCAGAAAGTAAGCTTAAAAAATCTCCTTCAGTTACACATGAATAGAGGCACGATTTTGCGGCAAAAAATTTTTGCATCCTTTGGTTTGAATGCCTTATGTGCACATCTGCAGCTCTGCTTCATGGCCAGTGATTGGACTTTTTAACCCTCACTTTTCTTGGTTGTCTACCAGAAAATCTCAGACGTGTGGTGTTACAATAACCTTATACTAACTGGAGCAATCGAATGAGAGACGTGTCTGAACAAAGTCACACTGCCAATAGCCATGTACCAGAACTGCAGTTATGCACATAACGCATTGAAACAATTTCCGGGACAAACTCGTGGCTCAACACATGAAGAATCGTCTGCCGAAGTTTGTAGGGTTAAGAAACCTCTTGTATAACGCGGTATGGCACTTGAATAACATTTGTTTCGCATGGTAAAAAAATATTCACTACAATACTAACACGTTGCTGTATAATACACGTAGGACTCCTGCATGTAGTCACTAATTACTTGAGTTTCCAAGTCAAGATGTTAGATCACACACGCAAATTTATATCTTCTTAAAAGTCTTTTAATCACGCACATTATTAACGAAATTACTTTAATAACGTTTTCCCAGTTCAACATAATTAAATATTAATATCGCTCCACGTATAATCAATTTTATATAAATGACACTGCGTACTCTTACACGATGTGTACTCCTAGCCTAACTTCCACCACAGTTTAGACGTGTCTTCCATAAAACATATATTGCCATTAATCACCGAAGTATTGCTATTCTAAAACTGAGTATCTGACAAGGTACGCACACCACTCAGAAATACCTGGAAAATATGTGCTAGAGAACAGCGGATTAATTTTTATCCACGTACTCTAAAATTTGACACAATAAGAACAGTAATCAATTTAGGTGTCAAATATTTCTTGCAAACAAAATCCCTTGATGGGTGCGTGTTGGGGGATAATCGTGATCAGCACAATGAAGAGGCTTTAAGCGGAGAGCGGGTAGCCGGTTCACAGTGGTTGGAGTAATTAGCAATCTAGCCATCCGTCTACCAGGGACAAATTTAATCACCTCGTCACTGGAGACTACTAGGTGTCAGCCCCAAGATGACTACGTCAATAACAGAGCTGTACATAAACCAAGTGGAAGTTGTCCCGCTCACAGTCACAACATTTCTTACAGCAGAGGAAAAAATCCTTCTGAATCTTTTTGTCTTGCAGTAGCAACAAATAAAAGCTCAAAAGTTAGTGTTACATAAATAACGCCTAAATACTTCAATTAAAATCTACAAGTTTTTGAAAATCAGCATGGAGAAACTACGAAACAACTCTTGATAATAATACTAGTATATTTTAGGAGCAAACTTTACCCAGAACGATGAATTTGATGAATGTAATCTGTTCTACCGCTATTACGCGATTACGGCGGCAGCGACAGTTCTTCAGACAGACGCTATTCGAGTAAATTGTTGCTAAGAAAGTTGACAATTCATTCTAGGTTTGCTGTTTTGGATATTCGCAAACTGGCTTCGAGAAATCTACAATTTTAAACTAATGCTCGTATGTGCATATATATATATATATATATATATATATATATATATATATATATATATATATATATATATGAGAGAGATATTTTGACATAATTTAACGCAACAATAACATTACGTGAAGGCGCATGTTGAGTATAATATGAGGTAAACATACATTAAAACAAGAATTTGCGGTGTTAAACGATTTACATGTAATAATATTGGTGAATGTGTCGAAAACGGAGTCTTCATTTCCACATCCGATTACAATTGATGGCCTTGTACCTCAACTTAGTAAAGACGAAAATTCATTAATTTCTATGGGTAGTATGGAACGAATACACGAAAAAACTTTTCTGTAAAGTTAACGCAAAGTGAAATTAACAGGCTCCACGTTACGGTTCTTATCTAGGTAGGTTGAATGTGAGACACAAAATCGATGAAGAGCTAAGGTTGACGACTGACGGCGTATTTGATGCAGTTTCACCTCTATGTGCAAACCACGCAACTGGTGCGCAGAGCGTAACTAGTATTCAGTTTCTTATGGGATTTCAAGAGGTGATTTCATCATTGTATTTGTGAAACTTATAGTTCAAATTCCAACACCTATTTGTATTATTGTGGTTTTAGAATATGCTTGGCAGTTTCTTCTTAAAACGAGGACTTTTTTATTTTTATTTTGACAGCCCTAAAAACCGTGTTTCCAATAAGCGGTCCAATTTTTATTTAATGATATAAATAGTGTTTGAAGTTTGTGATTTTTAAATAGATGTACAAACGAAATACGCGTTAAGAAAACTGAATAATTGCAATTCGCTGCAACGCGTTTGAAGCGAAGGCAGATATGAACCATCCGTTCGGTCAAGCCACCGTGTGCACAGCTTCGGCCGTTACATGTTTATTCGAAAACTGCTCAACACACATGATTGATGTCTGCATAGGAATAACATTTAAAGAATACTCATTAAAGCATATTTGCATATTTTATAGCTGCCGAAAATGGCGAAAATGGGAGTTTTTACTGTATTTATTTTTGCATGCAAATCTTGACGAAGAATCTTTTAAAAGTCATAAGGGTGTACAATATACCTTTACCTTTAATGGGACCCTTGCATGAAAAACGGAATTCAGTTAAATGTAAATGTTAAATTTAACACACATGATAATGATATTGAATATAATTTTTAAACATAAATGCGGTATTTATTAATTAAAAACAAAATAAAGTGGTGAAAATAGCAGATGACGTGGTCTCGGATGAAAACTATTTTTGATTGGTCCACGTCACAGGCTATTTCTAGGCTGTAAACAATACTGTTTGCCGTGCTTTCCCGTGTAATGGACGATTTTGTAAATAACTATGTATGTAGCTGGCGGATAATGTGAAAGCTTAATCAGATAATCTACCTTAAGTTGACATTTTCATGGTTTGGGAATATTAAAAAAAAAAAATGCGTAATTTAATATTCCCGAAGTAAAAGGCTCCAAGCCTTAAAATGCACGTTTCCAAATAGGCTTGTTTTGCTGAATTGTAAATGGTTTTCAACGCATTGGAAGACTTTTATAAAGATTAACGTGAACATTTTACAAAGGCAAAATTAACATTAATATACAAAACCTTGTTGTGACAGCATGGCAGCGGTGAAGTCTGGTTAGGCCTGAGTTGATATGTAACAACACAGTAAGCTTTAACGTAAGACGTGTTGTTTGCTGATAACTAGCCACAGAAAAAATGTATTACGTGGAGTGATTCCAAATTGTTTTATAAGCTCTACATTTTGGTCAGTCTTGATATATATAATATAAGCTTCTCACCTAAGCCTACTTGCTTTTATAGGCCTACACTATTTATCATAGGACAACTGCATTCCACCGTAACCTGCACGTGGATGGCCCAACCTACCTATTTTATTACCGTAAGGTACTTTGTATCTTGTTTTCTTCAGTCATTTATTTGCTTAGTTTAAATTGTTAGCAAGCCCCTATCTTATAATTTTTCTTACAGTGTAACCTAACCGAAAAATGGGAGCTAAAGTAATTTTTTGAATGCTGTGTGTTTATTAATAGGCCTACATATGCCGAATGCTTATAGTTGGGGTCAAATAAAAATTCAAGTTTGACTTTACTAACTTTTTTTTAGCATAACATAGGAGTAGCCTACACATAAAAACACGGCATTTCTGTTGCAATACATGCTGTCAAAATCAATAATATAAACCAACCTAAGTCAGACTTAAAAAAACCATGCATTTGGCCCTAGGTTACAGCACGGTTTGTTTCAAATAAAATTTGTGACTATAAAGTTTAGGCAAATTCATACTATTTTCAGAATTTTTTTGTCTACCGTGTTAACAGCACGACAGCATTTGGTTCACGGTAGCTACCGTGATTTGTACGTCATAAATGTTATTATGTAACAAATAGCTATGGTGGAACAGAGCGTGGATAATGGTGTCTTTTCTGATCGCAAGGTCAATCGATCATAGTTACGTTAAAATGATCTTCATAGCAATATAAAGTGCATGTAACAGAAACGGCGACATCTCGGCGCAACTTTTTTTTGGGACGGAAAAATTAGTTTGCCGGCAGAATTCACACCTGTGTTTGTACAACGAGGTACAAAACACTATTTATTATTTGACATTTTGACGAAATGTTTAACTCTCCAGCACCATTAACCTAAGCGTCGTCCCACATTGCCCGGTGTTGTCACTGCGCTCGGATGGCTTGTGACGTCAGACGGCGGCCATGTTGTGACGTAATGTTTGCGCGGGAGTTTTAAAAGCGTCATTTTCAAGGGACTATAACTATGTGCAATCGATCGCAAAATAAAAACGAAAACTTCATGACGGCTTATTTTTTCATGCTGCTTCTATTTAATTACTTGCTGAAAATTACTTGAGGGGCCCATTATACCTTGTCGGCGAGAAGACTTGCACGCCAGTTAAACAACTTGCACTTGCGCCTAGAGGCTAGGGTGAGACGTGATGCTCATACTGTGTCGTCCTTATCGCTTCCGCACTTCTATACGCACAAAATACATTCACCCAGGCGGCCTACTTAAGAGAGAAAGCCAGATGCTAAATTTTATTTATCGATTTTCTGCAATAACTTCTGTTTCGAAAAAAAATATTTTTGATAAATGGAGCAATGTTGAGGCATAGAAGATATTTGCGATGAATTTTGGAGATCATAATAGTGCTGTATGTACATATTGCATTAGACTTGTATTCAATCTTGAAAGTTAACCTATAGTTCCCTTGCCATGATTCTGCATGGCAAATTAATGGAAGATTACGTTAGTATTTATGTCAAGCAGTTTATCAAGAATATACTCCGTATCTTACCAAAGAGAAAATTTTTATAATACAACTTGAATAAATGTTATGGCTAGAGCCACGATTTTGTCGCGAAAAGATTTTTGCATCATTTTGTTTCAGTGTCTCACGTGCATCTCGGCAGCTCTGTTTCACAGCTATTGGCAACGAGTCTTTGTTCAGACACGTCCCTCATTCGACTGCACCAACAACAGTGAGAGCTATTGTGACGTAATACGTCTGTGATTTGTCAGCAGAACCTCAAGACAAGTGACAGTTAAAACGTCCAATCACTGATCATGAAACAGAGTTGCGAATGTGAACATAAGGCATTGAAACCAAATTGTGCAAAAATATTTTCACCATAAAATCGTGGCTCTAGCCTTATGGCACGAAAACTGAAAATACAAGAAATTGAGATAAGCGACCTTTACCGTTGCGGCACCTCGCTAGGTTGGACGGTGGCCTTGGGGATAAAAAGGGAGGGGCGTGCAAGTCTTCTTCCAGGCATTCCAACACGCCCGAGCTTTCACTGCTCCCCTTACCTTACCAAACTACTATCATCACCATTGACGCAGACAGCTCATCGGCGATTCACGATGTGGCACCTCCAAGCCCCTCATACGGCCGAACAGCAATGTCGCGGTGGAATAAAAAAAAACCTTGGCTGCCTGCACGCGTTCTTCGCCAGCGACTACCTACCCCACGACGCATCGTTGACAGACTTCCTACCTGCTACCACTGGAACATCTATATTACTCCGAAACAAACTTTACGTCTTGTTGACAGCGAGGTCATTATAGACGATCACACACAACTTGTTACAATGACAGGAGCTGGGAGAGGAGTCGGCCATGGCCTTTATTAAGGGCACGGTGTACCACACTTTTCATCACCATGTTTTTATTATTATATATGTACCAGTTATTTTTTTCTTGTTTTAGACACAAAATGTGACAAAATTGTGCTCTTTTAATTTTTTTTTTATTTCGCATAGTTTTTGCGTAATGGCTCGTTAAAGCCAAAGTTTACACGTTTCCGTTTTAAGGACGACACTAAAACCAACTCACTTGCCAAACTGAAAAAAAAAAATGCACAGTGAATAACGATGTTGTAGGCTACAAATTCAGCTATGTTAAACCACAAAATAAAACCGTTCAAAAAATATTGAATTTTTAAAATGTTTATTTTAAATTTCAGCATTTTTATATAAATACAAAAAGTTTTTATCAATTGTTTTTATGTACGCGACATTGTAGCCTGCGACGTCTTTATCCACTGTGAATTTTTTCAGTTTGTTATGCCAGTTTGTTTTACTGAAGTCCATGCAAATTTTGAATTTAACAAGCCATTTCAGGAAAACTATGAGAGCTAAAAAAATTTCATTTGAGCAAAATTTAGTCACATTTTGTGTCTAAAATAAGAAAATAAAAATCTGGTTCAAATAAGTAACAAAAACATGGTGATGGAAATTGCTGTACATCGCGCTCTCAAGGGACCTTCCCAGATATTGCCTAGAGCGTATTCGGGAAACCATGGAAAATAGAAATCAAGATGGACGGAGCCAAGGATCGAAGTCGGGTCCTCATGAATGCGTGTCCAACGTGTTACCATTGCGCCACTTCACTCGGTTGCCAACTTTGTGAATTAAGGACTAGATAAAGTGTTTACACCACAGTGCGAAACTGGAGTTTCGGTAACTTGTGTTTTTGTCAACGAGAATTGGTGGAAAATAACGGAAGCCAATACATCTACAAAACATATTTGAAGCTTTTGTTGTTTATATGTGAGAATGGAAATATAACAAAAAAATCAAGAAATAATTTTAATTAGTTATTTTAAGATACACATAATTATATTATTGGCAGATTTAAATTTTACTTACTAACCTATGTTAAAACTCAAGTATTTATCTTCAGTGTAGCTGAAAAATATGGTTCACACTTAACGAAGGCGATATTATCCTGGATATAGGACATCGTTTATGTTTAAAATTCGTTGTATATAATTGAGCACTGTATGTGGTAATCACCAGTCCTGAAATCCCTGTTCGACAGCAGATTTAACTGAACACCCTTTAAAATTTTACCGTAGAAAACCAACGAAAGTTAGATTTGTTGGCTGTCTACGTTAAGTATAAAGATAAAAACACAAACAATTTTCAAGTACTTTCAATTATTACCAGCAAAAAAAAAAATCAAGGATAATCAAGTGGGGTTCCGTCAAGTGGGGTACTTTGACTACAGTGGTAACTATGTCCAACACAAAATATTTATTTTGGTGTCACTTGGTGAAGAAATGGCAATATTTATCTGGTTGGATCAAACTTAAGGGTTTAAATATTTTACTATAACTACTTGTTTCTCGCTAAATTGACCCAAGACCAATATTTAAAGTCGGTCGAAGTTACCCCTGCTGTCAACTTGACATTATTTAGGTGAAGGGGATAGAAAGTCAGTTGGAAAGGAGGAGGAGAGATACTTGAGATTTCTCGCCTAGGGCACCATAGGCCTATTACTCGCACCGGCCGAGACTTTCGTGTAATTTACACAGCAGCCAAACATCGGTTTCCCAAACCTATGTTACCGAAACTGGTGACGGTAAAAACGTGGTATAAACGTACCGAAGGACGATAATTAATCAGTTCATGTAAACAAGGTGTCTCGAAAACCCATTGCAGTAAATTTCAATAATCGTGCATGTATTGATCACAATATATAAATGTGAGAAATTAGGAACGATACTAAACTAAATACGAGAAATTATCGTTATTTGCACGGTATTGGAAAATAAAACCGTACGAAGCAATCAGCGCCCAGTACAAACAACCCACAGTACGGATTATTGCATTTACTGAAATATTATCTCTTAAATTTCCTTTCTCCATTCAAATTTTTTCTCAGCATACAATGATATAAACGGTTAAATTTCTGATAGTTAATTTCTTATGATGCAGAGAGATTGTGGAGTCCTACAAACTGAAAGATCGGATTATGTAGGTCTACTGCAAATAAAAGCCTATAGTAATTAAGTTGTTTTACTTAAATATATTCAATGTAAATAAGCTACTCAGTGGGCGCTAATTTCAAGCCCTGTTCGCTTTACCAGGAATACTTCTAATACTTATTAATTACAGTGTAATTATTTCGTGCAGGTATTATTAAGTTGTCATCGAGTCAGCATTTCAAAGATGTAACCTTTATTTAGCATTATGTAACATATTTGAACGGAGTTTTTGTGCTGGTGGGCACATGAAAATACAAGCCTTTCATAAAAAATGTATAAAAATATAAAACTGTAATGGAATACTGACACTTTCGCCAGTTACAGGTCTAATTAAGGTTTTTAATACGTCAACGATACTGAAAAACCGCAACGTTTATAGCTATTGTGACCTGGGGCGCGAATACTTTAATTTTTGAACGTACTCCAAAACATGAGCTCTCTTTAGGTAGTGTCGTTCAGTGAGATAATTTTTTTTTGCAGTAATATTGAAAGACAGCTGCTATTTTTCAATAGGAATTTGAAATTAGATACCAGTGGTCAAGATTAGTGCAGAGATTTTGCTAAACACGACTCACAACACCGTAATGTCTGGCAACTTTTCTGATCAGACATTAGTAACTTGTTCAACCAGTTGTCAATTGCAGGGTAAAGACGTGACAAGTTAATTGGCTACAGACTGAATCAGTTGAAAGTACCTGCCAATTGCCCAGGAAAAAAGTGCAAAAAGATGCCCTATTACAGAAGATATAATGCGCGAAGAAACAGAAGGGTTTTTCGTTATTTCATTCCTAAGAAGAAGGATGTTACGCATAATGATTGTTTTGGGAATGTTGATTTAAGAGTGAAGAGAGATGTACTTCTCTATTAATATATATATATATATTTTTTTTCGTTTTGGTAACTAAGGTGTAACTGCCAAGGTTTAAAGCGGTTTATTCACTACGTTTTTTTCTCAAGAAGTTACATATTGATCCTGAGACAAAAAAAAATATTTATTTGAATGATACACTTAGCCATAAGATTGTTGTTGTTACGACTTTTGCTATTAATGGTCTAGTTGGTAATAACACTGCTGTAATAAGTGTTGATAAGGCATTGACAGTGTATACAGGTAGAAATTGTAAATTAGAATTAGGTGATAGTATTTGGATGTTTGTTAGATTGTGTGTTGTAACAACTGATGTTATTGAGCAATGTCATTGCCAAGTAGTTTGTTCTACTTTACAAATGCATGTATGAATCTATGTATGTGTACAATGTATACTTCTACCTCCATGTGAACAATAAAGTTTATTGTAATTTTAACGTAGTTTAGTTGTGCCATAGAGTAGGAGGATGTATGAAATCGAAACTGCGATGTGGTTCCTTTGACGTGAGTGTACTCGGTCGTTTACTCTCTGCACTAGCTCTAGAGAAGGACATTATGTCTGATTGCGTACTGAGCGCTGTGAAGTGTTTTCTACTGGCCGGGCATCGTTCCCGCCTGCTCCGTCGAAGGTTATGTTCGAGGAAAGACTGTCTAAAATATTGCTGGCAAGTGCCTACATAATGGTGGCCAATACTGATTCGCTTCTGTTTAATGCTCAGAGACATGAAAAATTTGCAAGTTCACTGCCTTGCATACTAGCCTCCGAGAACATCAATTTACTGAAGTTGACTACTGTTGCTCATTGGCTGCTCGATATTCATAAATACCACATGAATTTTTCCTTTATTATTGGCTCGGCGCACTTTAGGATTTGTCAAGTACGTCTAGGGCTAGTTACGAAAGTAACACGTACATACAGTTGTTAGAATTACAACTTGTCCCCCCCCCCCAAAAAAAAAATGTAAAATATACGCAGTACACTTATGAGAAACAATGACTTCAGCACCACATAAAATGGCTAAAATCGACTACTTTTTTAATAGCTTTAATTCTAAAGATAAACCAGATTCGTAAGCTACAATACTGCAGCGTGCGTTGGTATTTACTACATACTATCTCAAAAATAGTATTACAGTGTCACAATTAATTTTTTTGTTGTGTGTTGCAGTCTCGCCTTTATGGCTTCCGCGGAAAACTATGGCAGGTACAAAAGCCTTCTATCGCTATGCGTTTTAAGTTCGTAAAATAACGCTTCCCCTGGTTGTGAAGAAAAAGATACGCACGTGTGTACGGCAGGTAGTCTAGCGCGCTAGGCGAGGGAAACCGACTCCCCTTTCCCAAACCTCCGAACACATTCGAAAAACACGACAGAGAGCAATAAGTTAAGATGCGTGCCTAGTATAAAGCTTCGCCCTGGTTATAATACAGTTTTCAAGTGACTGCGTGCGAGTAACTAATCTTTTTTCCGTATTACACCAAATAGGCCTACAGTTCATGATGTATACGTAACGTACGATCATAGCTTTTAATCATATACAAATTTTAATTTGGACACCGTTAAATGGGGTTAAGATTACCGTGAAATTATTAAACGCTAAATACAACAATTAATGCATATTCTGTATTGCAACATTAAAATCACAATAACTAATCAGTATTTTTGTTACTACACCTCACTGGTTAACTTTACTCCAACCGACGGCAATGATTATCAAATTGTATTTTAAAAAAGTATAAAAATCCTACTGATTTGGAACTTACCCATTGTAAAAACTTACTTCGATAAAATAATTCACGCCGAAGGAAAAAATATACTATGAATGACGCATTTGTTAACAACTGTAACATATTTTGTGGAAAAGTTTTGACATTACAAAAAAAAATCGAGAAACTATGTAAAATATTTGTTAATTTCATTTCAGTGAGTATTGTTAGAATAATCTTTGGGAACCCAAAACAAAATGAAGACATGGAAAACGAAATTTCTACTGGTCACAACTGAGATAGCTTTAATATGATCTTTATACTTTTTACGCGACGTCAAGAAAAAACGTAAATTTATAAGAAAACCACCCTAAACATGTTAATACATAACTTTAATAAATTCTTGACAAAATCATCAGGTCTACTGTTATGTTTTGTTAACTGTGGTGTGATGGAAGGACACAAAAGACAACGGCGTAATGCTATAGTGCGCGGGAGGTCAAATCAATGTGGTTTCATAAAGTCTATATGTTTGTTTATATACATTCACGTATAGATATGCATATTCAGTCTTATGCAAATTAGGGCACACATGATTGTGAGCACTTAAAAAGTACTATACATTTTAAATAGAGACAATAAATTACAAATGTAAGAAGTTTATGCACCTGGCGCATGAACGTGTGTTGTAGAGTGCCGCGCCTATTCTTTCTACACAAAACAACTAAACTTATTCACAATATGGCATATCTACGAAAAGAACACACGGTTAAAACTAAGCTTCTACCATTTTAAAAACTAACATGCCTATTAGAAATATGTTTTTAGGGCCCCTTAAAATGGTTAAAAAACGGAACTGGAGAAATACCACCTGGTTTCGTAAAACACAACGTTGGAAGCATGCGTTGGACTTTACTGCAAACTGTCCACAAATAAAATCCTAGGATCGCAGCTTTAAGTCTTATAGATACAAGGACAGTAGGAAAACACAGCAGGCCAGTTTGGCGCGCCGCGAATATAAGCGATGCTGTTATCGTCGAGTGTGGATAGATGAACCTTATCACTTCACTGTCTCCGCGCATCAAACGCGGAAAATTACATCCGGTGTTTAGCCCTTTTTAACACTAAATCAGTGTTTTATCATATTCAAGAAATACAATTTAGGCTTGGATTAGGGGTAGTTTGTTGTGTAATGTGGTGTATTTTACTATGTATAATATTATTTGTTTATTTTTTAAATTCATGTTATAAGTACGTCTACCTCATAAAATTTATTTACTGTTTCCTGCAGTGCAACTTTTCTGTCTTATGGTTTCATGTGACGAATTCCGTATCCTAGAATTGAATAATTTATTTTGTATGATCAAAGGGATGATAATAAACGAAAACAATAAATACAGAGAAAATTTCTCTAATAGAATGACTTAAATGTTACCAATTTTTGCGATAGTTTATCGCCGCTTACGATTTAGACTGATTTGCAGTCAATAATACTGGTCGGAGGCATTTGTTCTAAGTTAATTGAACTTGCTCGCTTGTCGGCAATATCTTGCTAACAGAAAAAGTGAATAAACTTATTATTTCTGAATTGTTACTAACCTCTAATTGCACTCAGATTCAGGCGCCAAACACTGGATAAAGTTCTCGATTTTTATCGTTTACTTCCTGTTTGCCACATATGTATTTTACGAAAATATTACGTAGTAACGTAAACTTATGTACGTTATTGCAATAATGTTCGATGAAATCATATTTAGGCTCAAGTAATCATAACAATACAATAATTAACATAAAATGAAGTCAACTTCAAAGCTTTAAAAGATGTTGTGAATTTTCTCTCGAGTATCAGAAAATGTATGATAGAACGTAGTGTAAGTACATTTGTGAATAAATGTCAAAACATATTAATTTTCAATGCATCAATTTTAATATCACTTCCAAACAAAAATATTCAACGTGAAATTTCTTAAGGAAAATTGTTACGCTGTGAAACCCTGGCAAATGTTTTAAGTTTAACCATTATGTACAAAACACGTCCACATGAAAAGTTTAACTTAAAAATAAATTTTAAGTGAGTAAATATTTTGAAATCTCTTTGTATGACAATATTTCTTAATGAATTAAAATTAAAATTTGAGTGTTTTAAAAAGTTATTTTTAAAATTAATCCACTACGAATTTATTTATTAATTTTAACACTGGGCTTCCCATTTAAACGCCGTGGCTGCAAGCTTAAAAGTCAGAGTTGTCAACTTAATTTGCGTGGTTTACAATTTTTCAGCACATGTTTGGTCTTGTATATAGGTTGAATCAGGACGGAGTGTGTTAATTTTGAATGGTGATAGCTTAAGAAAATGTAAGTCGAAAATGTGTTTTAATTTTACCGTACAGTGAATTGTATTGGGAGTAGTGCTACAATGAAAGTAGAAAGTAAAATATAATTTCGTAACATATAAAATAGAATACATCCTGATGTTAAGGCCATGGTCTTTCATTTATTTCAAACAATTGCAAATAACTCGAATATTTTTTAACCAAATGCTTTGAAAAAAAAATTGAGACTGTTTACAGTCATACGATACACAATTTCGCCAGAGCGTTTTTTAAAATAGTGTACCGTTTGCTAACAAAAATTTATTTTGCTTCATTTTGACCACAAAATGTGATTATCTAGAGGCAATATCTAAAAATCCGTTTAGTGTATTGCAAAAGAAAAATTCAGATACAAATGATGTTATATAAGACTTAAAACTGTATGAATGAATTTTTGATATATGCATTAATTTGCGTTAAAAATATTTTCGGAATCACTGCAAAACTAAAGAGCGAGGTCTAACGGAACAACACACTGAAAGTAATTTTTGAATATACTTAAATATATGAAATTTTGAAGTATATTTTCAGGGTAGCATACCCACATTATAATACGCATTACGGGCAAATGGAAAGAATATGTTCGAATTTCTTTTTTATAAGCTAGCCTATCACTTCACAAAATCAACACGCATTGTTCTGAATCATTTTGTATAGCGGAACCAACCAGATTTAAAAAATAACACGAAATCCCGTAAATAAATACACTCAAAATCCTTACGTGAGATAATTCTCAGTTCTCTGCTGGCTCACGTCCGAGGTTCATTCAATCCTAGTTCCTGGGAATCTTCCAATTCTCCTCGTGAATCCCACCGGCAGAGCGCGAGCTTCTGGTTCGCGAGGCGGACGTGGAAACACGGGTGGAACGTGATCGCAGACACGAATCGAGGATTAGTGGGTGTTGTACCATCCCGAGGCAAGTGCGCGTCGAGAAACCCAAGTTGGTGTTCTGATCAACCGAACCTCGTGTATACACACACCCAGTGTCTTCTGCAGTGACGTTTATGCACGTAATAGACCTAAACACTATTTCTTTATAACTAAGAAGAATATTACATTGTCTTACGGTAAATAAACATTTATCAACATACTGATAGAAGAATTAAAAATTTTCACTGAAAAGTTTAACTGTAAGAAACGTTTTATTTTCTTTGTAACGACTAAAATATTCATTCAATATGTGCCTTGAATGTAAAACTACAACTTACTCTACCAAAAATATTATACAAGTTGGCTGTCTGCCCATGCAGCCAAACGGCGTGCATAGATCTGGCCGTTACAAGTTTATATGATAGCTACTCAGCTTGCGTAAGAAATGTCTACCTAGAAACAGCATTCATAGAACGTTACACCTGTGTAGGCCTATATATATATATATATATATATATATATATATATATATATATATATATATATATATATATTTATTTATTTATTTAAGGCTTATATACAGACAATCAAGAAGGGGCCGCGAGGGTCGAATGGTCAGACCAGAGAGAGGCGAAATATATAGGGAGTGAAAGCTTAAACAGCTTTACTGTTTTAACGAGATACGTTTTGCAGTAAACTAACTTTGCGATTCTGAGTGAGCATGAAGATCGCCGATGCTGTTTGTAAGACGTCGTTTATTTTAATGAACTGCGTCCGTAGAGTTGGCATTTCAATTAGCTTGCCAGCCATATAAATTCGAAACCTTTCTATGTACATGCTTTAATATGTTCACAAACTGTGACTTTGAAAACGTACTTTTTGGTACTCAAATTTTTGAAGTTTGAAGTTTAGTGTCTCGGATTTGATACAAAAGTAACTGAATTTTAATTTCTCCAGTGGTATGTGACGCGGAGTTCGTATGTACTGTAGCGCAATAAACTGAGCTTTAGCACGGTGAAAATTAACTTTATATACATTTCCGTGAGTTATAACATCAAGATTGCAAGTACCTATTTAAATTAAATGTTTGCAATAGCAAGAGAGTTATATTACGAGAAGGAGCAGGGTAATTGCTTTAATTACTGTTGGGGAATAGCATCTAATCTATTTATTTAAATATTCAGATCTGTTTTCTTCCATAAAAACAATTCATAAAGAGTTTTAATTAAATTTTCGTAATTATTCAAAGCTTGAATTTGATTTTATTCTTTCTAATTCAGTATTTATTCAGCACTGCATGTCTCATGTACTTTAACCAAGGGAAATTCTTAGAAAAGGATTGGTAAGATCAGGTAACTTCTGAGTATTCACTACAACCCACGAAATCTACCGAAAATTCTAATTACGTATTCTCCACACAGTTGCTACACGCCACCTCACATTATACTCCTTACAGCAAACTTTATTATTATTATTAAAAAATTGAGTAATTTTCGCTCATGCTGAAAGACTTAAAAGAAAAACAATTCGGTTTTTTTTTGCAAAAGAAAACCAATTCTTAATAGTAAGAGTCACACAAAGTGCTCCCTTAAATACTGCAGGATCTACTACACACGCGTAAAACAACCCGAAAGAGGGGAGATTCTCCCTGGTATTTCGCCACAGCACTGTTAAATTTCTTGTTCTTGAGAGTCAGTGTCCGGACAGCGATACATTTGCACACGATTAATTTTGGGAAAGAAATGTGTGTACTAGTTTAAGAACTTGATAACCAAGCTGTTCATCCTATTATGTCTATAAGTGCTTAGGTGAATCATATGCGAGAACTGCAATACTATGCATAACTAGTAGGGCCATGAACCTTTCGCGAAAATAATTCTTCCCAAGATTGTTTCAGTGTCTTACGTGCACATCTGAAACTATGCTTCATGGTTATTGGCAGCGTGTCTATGTGAAGTGACGTCTCTGCTTTGACTGTGCAATCGCAATAAGTAGAGCTGGTGATTTTTTATGAAAAGAATTATGCAACATTTTGTATCAATGCATAACGCTCACATCTGCATCTCCGCTTCGTGGCTATTGGCAGAGTGTATTTGTGAAGAGAAGCAGTTCATTCGACTGTGCCAATGAGAATATGATTACTGCGACACCACACGTCTGTGATTTGCAGGTAGATCCCAAAGACGTTGAACGTTAAAAACAGCCAATCACTGACCATGAAGCAGAGCTGCAGATGTGCACATGAGGCATTGAAAAATAATGTTGCACAATTATTTTCACCAGAAACCACCAGCTCTAGCAATAATTACAGACACTGGAAAATCACGAAAATGTTTAAGATAGTCTCCAATAAACTGTAGTATATTAACTGTGACACGTGTGAACAGTTTTGGGACAAATCACACACGCTGTGTGTCCAAGCTGTGCAGTTCTAACTGGGTTTGTTGTAGAGAGAAACAATGCTTAAAATAAATCATAGCTAGAGGTACGTCAATTTAGCAAATAAATTCCAGGTCAGGTTGAACGCCAAAAATATATACTTCATAATCACGTGTGTGATTAGCTGGCGACTGTCACAAAACGAATTTGACTACTGCAAACCAGTAGTAAATAAGGAAATGACTCACAGAGCTATGGCTTGTAATGTTGTAAGCCAATGAATAATCGACTGTATCCAGAGCGTGCACAGGACTGAGCAGTCTAGGCTACTGCCAGATGAATCCGCGAAATTGAGTCAGTGTTATATACAGCATGTTGGAGCCTAGTAAATAGTCAACTATTCCCGCGATTTTCCAGTGTCTCTAGGAATAAGGTTACTGCGACACCACACGTCTGTGGTTTGCGGATAGAACCTCAAAACACGTGACAGTGAAGACAGCCAATCACTGAGCACGAAGCAGAACTGTAGATGTGCTCGCAAGGCACTGAAACAATCTTGGGAAGAATTATTTTCGCGAAAGGTTCATGGCCGTAGTAATTAAGAGACGGCCTTGTTATTATCTGGGGACAGTTAGACTTTACTGTTATGTATAGAGCCACGATTTTAGAGCAAAAATTTTTCTGCAACATTTGGTTTGTATGCGTTATGTGTAGAGCCCGGTAGTTTTGTTTCCGTGCCTTACGTGCAGTTCTGCTTCGTGATCAGCGATTGGATATTTTAACTGTCGCGAGTCTTGAGATTCTACCGGAAAATCACAGACGTGTGCTGTTGCAGGAAAGTTATTGTAATTGGCTCGGTCAAATGAGATACGGCTCTCCACACAGACACGCTGCCAATAACCGTCAAGCAGAATTGCAGATGTACACGTACGGCAATGAAACAAACTGGGGCAAAATTATTTTCGCGAAAAAACAGGGTCCCTAAGCATTATATTTCAACTGCGTGACTGACACCGTCAACCCGAGGTTGTCGCTCCCAAGGACCGGATGAGTTTATTCTGCACGGAGCAGCAGAACGTCCCGCACTTTGTTTACGTCAAGCACTGTCACGACCAGAGCGCCCGCCTGTTGCGAAGATAAACTTCGCGCGAGAACTTGGCGGTGTTAATTTAATCTGTGTGCAGGCAAACTCCGTGGTCCAGGTCTCTAAGGCAGCGTCGGTACATGAGATTCATCTCACTGCGTACCCTTCAAATGTACGTAAAAACCAATAACAGTGATATAGGTCGTTCGGGATAAAGTGAGCACTAAAAATTCAACCTTTGAAAAACATCACTAGCCGTTACTGCATATAATTCAACATTAACTCTATTTGCTTTACTGCTTGTATGGTTGGCAGCGAGATTACGCAATGTAGTTCCGTGTATTTTTCTTTTTAAATTCAACGATACTGAAACAAAATAACCGAAATTGACATTATGGTATTTTATATGATTAACAAACATTTTTGTCAAAATGTATCGATTCATACCGACTGCACAATTTATCTTACACGCGCAAACATCAAGTGATGTGTCCAGAGAGGTTAGATATTTCCCGGCGTCAGCCGTTACGCGCGGAAAGATACGAACTGGCAAAGATAGATATCTAACATGGTGCTTCTCTGAGTGCTCACTTTATTCCGAACCGCCTATACCAAACATACGGCTAATTAGAAATATGGCTGCTGAATAAGACAAGGTCACATAGTATTTTTGGAATTATAATTACTGTTTACTCATGCTCAAGGGGAAAAAAGGGAATTGTGAATTCATCACTCATGTATCTAGGACCCATAATTTAGCGAAAATATTTCTTGACTTATTTCAATGCCTTACATGCACCTCTGCAGTTTTGCTTCATTGCTATTGTCAGCGTGTCTTTGTGCCAACACGTTTCTCATTTGACAGTAGCAATTACGATAAGTAGATATGATGGTTTATCGCGGGAAAACTTGACTGTTTCGTGGGTTAACGTACTTTCAGCTTACCAAAATATTACTGACATTCGCTTGTACGTGGAGCCGTTGCCCTATTTGACAGAGCCAATAAGAATGTCGCTACTGAAATATTTGACGTCTCTTGCTGGTCTACAGACAGTTACGTTGCGTCCAATGTACATCACCCAATCATATGTGTTGAAATTAACTACAGCGTTTTCAATGGTATGTTGGACAAAATATTTTCGCGGTAAATAATACCACACCACAGGCCACACGTCTGTGACTTGCAGCAACACGTTAATACACGTAATATTTAAAGCCACGGGTCCATATTTATTCTATTTTAATAAAATTTATTTTATATCGAAAAACAGTTTCATAGAAACGTTTGACAATTACTTGTAATATGTAGCCTAATTTTTCAAAACCTTAAGTTTTTACATTATTAACTAATTATTGACATAAAGTAAATTTAATTAAGTCAATAATTAGCCAAAAGTATAACAACTATGTTTTAAAAAAATTGGCAACGTAGTATAAAAAGGATTCCAACATTTGTATGTAACGGTTCTGCGATATTTTCTTTTTTTCAGGATTCAAAATATTAAACTCGCATAAACAACATAACTAAGAAACCGTGGCCTTTAAAACAACCAACCACTGGCCACGAAACAGAGCTACAGACAGATGGTCTCATGAGGCACTGAAACAAACTGGTGGAGAAATATTTCCACCAAAATAAGGGTCCCTAGTGATGTATTAAAAATCACACTTTATTTTATAAGATGTAATGACATGCAACTGTTTCTTCTCATTTACTCATATCCTTCTTTATTGGTTCAACTTCAGCAGGTACTTTTAAAAAACATATGCATTCATAGGAAATTATTTTTTCTCTTAACACCAAATTCAATAGTGCATAGTCAATCGCTAATTGCCTAGCAGATACGGATAAGTGCTACTTTTAAAATGTAATTTCAGGTCACGCCTCAGGCCTATATTTCGATTTTTTTAAGTCGGAGACACGATCCAGAATTTATCACTGGAGTCTCAATAAGAAAAGTAATAATCATAAGAGCATAGATTTCAACAGTTCATCTAGCAGCAGTCTAGATTTGTCAGTGTTATACAGGCATTGGCTCAGGACATTTTACTGACTGGCCTCTAATGCCATTTTTTGGGAGACAGAAATAAGTAGGCCTACTGCTGAAAGTCATACTTCATTTGTCCAATTGACGAGAAATGCCTGCATTTAATTATTGTTTTCGTAAACTTGTAATTAATTTTTCTCACTGTTTATTCACGAAAGGAATATAAATTAAATGGTGTTATGATGTACGTTCATAAGCACGTTGCTCATTCCATGACGACATTAATATTTATAGAGGCATACGCTGACCAGCAGCTCAGACGATGTATAACTATTATTTAAAAACTACTTAAAAACTATGTTGCTGGATTTGAGCAACTAGTTTCCCGCGAAAATATTTGTAAGGGCACATTGGCCGCTCTACTTCATGGTTATTGGCAGTGTGTCTTTCAGACGCTTTAGAAGCGTCTCTCATATGACTGCACCAATCAGAGAGAGAGGTTATCATGACACCACACGCCTGTGATTTGGCAGCAAAACGCCAAGACAAGACAGAGTTAAAACATCCAATCACAGACCACGAAGTAGTAGGTAGTGTAGATGTGTGTGTGCATACAAGGCAATGAAACCAAATGGTGCAGAAATCTTTTCTCCACAAAATCGTGACTCTAAGGGATCTAACTACCAACATTATTTTAGTGCGCGGTCTATCGCAATTTTCAACACCAGATTTTTTTTTCTTATTTTAGACAAAACATGTGACTAAATTTGGCTCTTATGAATTTTTTTTTTATCTCTCATAGACAGAGGCACTGGAAAATCGTGGGAATAGTTGACTGTTTGCTAGGCTCCAACGTGATGCATATATAACACTGAATGTTTCGTATCAACATTGGCTATCGTTTATTTGTAGCATTTTTTCTCTCTACAACAGGCCCAGTTAGAACTGCACAGCTTGAACACACAGCGTGTGTGATTTGTCCCAAAACTGTTCACACGTGTCACGGTTAATGTAATACAGTTTATTGGAGACTATTTGAAACATTTTCGCGATTTTCCAGTGTCTCTACTCATAGTTTTCGCGTAATGGCTTGTTAAAGTCATATTTTGCATGTTTCCGTTTTAAGTACTACACTAAAACCAACTAACATAACAAACTAAAAAAAATCACAGCGGATAAAGACATTGCGGGCTACAATATAATGCTCATAAAATAAATAATATAAATTATTTGCATTTTTAAAAAATGCCGAAACTAAAAATAAAATTTAAAAAAATTCTATAATATTTTTAAATACAAATAAGTTTTATTCTTTATTTTTATGAGCATGACACTGTAGCCTGCAATGTCTTTATCCATTGTGATTTTTTGAGTTTGGTATATCAGTTGGTTTTAGTGTAGTCCTTAAAACGGAATTTAACAAGCCATTACGCGAAATCTATGAAAGATAAAAAAATTTCATAAGAGTCAAATTTAGTCACATTTTGTGTCTAAAATAAGAAAAAAAAATATCTGGTACAAGTAAAAAATAAAAAAATGGTGATGAAAATTGCGGTAGACCGCGCCCTTACTGCACTCATTCACAGTTTTATCACATATACATGTCATTCTTAGAGATAATGGTATATTGAGAAAACGTTTTGTGCCAACACACCCTTGAAAACACTGCAGTTTCTTGTGATACGTATGATTAGGTGGTACGTCTGACACAAAGTAGTTGTCTGCAGACCAATAATACGCTTCAAATATTACAATGTCGGGATTATTTTTGGCAACACCTCCACGTACAAGATAAAGCCAGTAATGTTCTGGTAAGCTGAACGTGCGTTGAAACCCACCAAACAGTCAAGTTTTCATCTCTAGTCATGCTATTTAACAAAGTATTTTACTAAATAATTAATTTATAATAACAGCGTTTGGCGTTTCTGTTTATCTTATAAATCAAGTTCCATGTGAAATGCTCTTTGCAACACTCAACAGGTTTTCTGAGTCGTAGCAGTTGGGCTGGCATATTTACGTGCCGTATTTCAAACGAGTTGGGTGCAGCGCCAGGCATTTTCGCCAGTTGTCAGTGGTAGTACCACGTGCTTCCCGCGGTAACTTCAACTACTGTATTTCACCTTACCAAGCAGCTGAACTTCCACAACCCAATGCTTGCAACGCTTAGGGTCTTACGCTATTGCTAGCTACATCGCTACATCACCGCATATAAACGTCTTGTTTTCCCTACTCGCACAGAAATAAATATGTTATTTCTACTCCACATTTAGGACCGCGGTGGCCGAGTGGTGCCGACCCCCCGTGGCTCAGTTGGTTGAGCGGCCGGCTTTGGTGCGGGGGGTTCTGAGTTCGATTCCCAGGTCTGGCTGGGTGTAAATTTGTGTTTGTCCATTTGATCTCAAAAATTGTCACTATACAAATTGTCTCACGAAAGGTACTGGGGTCACTCAAATTAAAAATAACTTAAAAAAAAGTGGCCAGACCATTCGTCTCCCACCAAGGTGATCCGAGTTCGATCCCCGGCGGGGTCGGTCCCCGGATTTTCGCATGTGGGAATCGTACCGGACGATGCCGTTGGTCGGCGGGTTTTCTCGGGGACCTCCCGTTTTCCCCCGCCCTTTCATTCCGGTGCTGCTCCATACTCACCTCATGTCACCCCTCACCACCTCTAAAGACCTCGATGCTGACCAAAATCTCTCACTCACTCCACTCCACATTTCTATGGGAAATCCTTAATCCAGCGGGGAAAACGTACACTCTAAAAAATAGTTCGTAAATTGGCCACACGTGCATATAGGAGCGCTAAGAAAGTAGGTATGGTAGAATTGTTTCTCAGACAGCCATGGTAGCACTCCTAAACTTTTTTTTTATGAAACAGTCAAATTTATACTAAAGTTTCCAAACTTGTATTGTAACAACTGTAAAAGTTTGCATATTTACAAGGCAGAAGAATGGCAACTGTTCCGTACTGCTTACTTCCTTAACATTTTAGGAAGTTTTATTTTTAAGTGTACGTTTTCGGCGTCATCGTGTACAACTACAGTGCACTACAGAACAGAAAAGTCTTGTATATGACCCATACAAATAAATATTTCTGCACGAACATGTTTCAACATTAAGTTACATCCATAACCATCTCTAACAGAAGGCCGTGAACTTCAAAGTGACAATCCTGCCAGAAAGGTTAGTTTTAAGGGGGATTGATCCCTGTCAGGTCGGTTTTACGGTTTTTCTTATAAATCAGGGAATAGACACACATTGTTTTACATTTTTCACGCTGACAAGGCATAGTATATTGTTTCATTCACTTTTTGGAATCCATATGGCATTGTTTCTGTTAATGTTGCGGCCTCTGTAGTCGCTCCCGTAAATGAAGCAATTTTTCATTTTCAGTGGTTTCCCGTTGAAAATAAATTAATATATTATGGTTCCAGCAAATACAGAAAATCGATTAAGTTTGTATCTATGACAAAAATTTTGATACATCGAATGGAACAGAAGCTATCGAGAAGAAACAGATAAATCCAAGGTGGTAGGGATCAATACCCCTTAAAGGAATTTTCGGTGGGCTTACGGCAATTGCAATGGGACATCAGATTTTCGCGAAAATAATTTTGCAACATCTTGTTTCATCGCACGTTCACATATGCAGCGCTGCTTCGTGATTACTGGCCGTGTGTATTTGTTCAGAGAAGTCTCTCATTTGACTACACCAATCAGAACAAGGTTACCGCAACACGTCTTCGATTTGTGGGTAGAAAACTCGAGACGCGTGAGAGTTCAAACGCGAAGGATTTTTGTATTTTGTGTCATAACCATTCTTCTGGGTAAATTTATGCAGCTTTATCCTAAGTACAGAATATAACACATATTATGGGAATTTCGGTCATCATAAATCTTTGTTTGTCGTTATTGTTGTTACAGATCGAATTGCCGTTAGAAAATTCTTATGACTTTTTTTAACTACGATTCGATCTGTAAAAAAAGTACCGGAAAATAAAGATTTACGGTGTATAAAATTGTATCAATATGTATTCTATTCCGCAGTTAGGTTAAAGTTCCATGAATTTACCCAGAAGAAAAGTTATGACACAAAATACAAAAATTCACTATGGTGACTAATACTCACTCTTAAGACATCCAGTCACTGGATGTGAAGCAGACCTGCAAATGGTACATAAGGCATTTAAACAAGGTGGTGCAAAATTCTTGACGCGGAAATAAGAAGTATCTAGCAATTAATTTTCTTGGTTAGCCTGTATGTCCTACAAACACACGAATAAGGGTAAATAATTGCGATCAGAATGTTCAAAGTGCTATTAAAACGACCCTCGTTAGCACGGTTGCCGCATCAAAGGCAACGGCTTTCTACTACGTACATATATCAGACATGGCTAGGGACACATGATTATTGCTAAACGAATTTGGCACCAGATTGTTAAAATGCCTTACGAGTACACCTGCAGCTTTGTAACGTGGTCAGTGATGGGAATTTTTTAACTCTCAGCACTACCTGTAAATAACAGCCGTTCGGTGTTGCTTAGCAAATGAGTGACGCTGCACGAAGATACGCAGCCAATAACCATGAAGCAAAGTTGCAGATGTGCACTTAAGAATAAAGAGTGTGTTCACTCTCACTCTCGCCCACTCTGGTTCACTCTTCAATTAAATTCAGACAGTCAACCTCGGATGCACCTTCAAAGCACTGCAACCTAGCGTGATGAAAGGAAAGCTGAGAAAATAAATTAGTGCAGAAAACTCACAGTAAATGTTTTCCACGTTTTCCAGTTCTACTTTTAGGTTAAGGGTTGAATTTGAAGGAAAACAAAGATGTCTTCCCGCAGTGTGGGCGAGAGGGAGCATCGTCGTTCACTCTGGCTCACTCTCCCTCGAATTTGGGGACAGCAGAGAGTACACACTGTGACGTCAAGAGGGTGCGAGAGAGTGCTCTCTGGGCTATTTGAGACACAGCCCTAGTCAGCTATGGAGTGTTTCTGACTCAGTAGTTCACAGTGTTGTATTTTACATCTACAAACTAAACGCCTGTAGTTAGACCACTCGTCATGCGCCTAGCTACTTCACAGCATAGCCTTTCTTTGTATGCTTGGGCGCGGTGGAGGAGGGGAGGATATACACTGTCGCAGTGTCATTAGCCTCCAGGGATAACGACCCATCAATCAAACTTAGGCGCAAGGCTGCTAGCAGGGTGCAGACTCCACCAACCTTTCTTTACCTGAGTCTCACCAACTCCTGAGAGCTTGCAGTCAGAAAAGTTTCCAGGAGCATGTTATAGGCCAGAGTGTTCATCTTTCTACCGGCACTGCGATTCGGGTTCGATAACAAGTTCGAGTTCGATATCCGGCGGGATCATTCCCAGAGTTTCATATGAGGCAATCATGCGCATAATACATCTGTTCGACGGATTATATTAATTACTTTATTGATCACGACTTAAAGGCGCAGTTAAGGCATGGTGACCTTTTCTTACACTGAACCCACAACATTTCACATTTTTTTTACGTCAACTCTTGGCCATTATTACAAATTACAACTATCTCAAAATTAAAGTTTAGGCTTAAAAAACATAAAAAATTATATAACTGCACAATTATAAACTACAAACTTATAGGACAAAATATTGTATAAAGATGTGTAGTTTCGCCCGGCATCGCTACGCACCCACATCATTTCACCTTAAACCGTTCTGAAGACCATATTGTTGAGAGACACACAAAGCTATCGATAAAAAGTTCTGACTCGTTCATAGTTCTGTAATGTGATAATTTTGGCCGGTATTTGTAAACAATAAGAAACGCAACGATGGAAGTGACGTAGCGCCGAAACAGTCGATCACCCACGACTTCGAGCTATCGTTTATAAACTAGGTAAGATGCAAGGATGCTGTGCAATACTTATTGTGTTTCAGATTGCGTACGGCTACTTCGATAAACGAACTGTTAACATGCGAGCTTCGAATTTGTAGTTCATTTATCACAACAAAAAATTATACTGTAAAGAAGAAAGTAGATTAAAAGAAGACGTCTGATCAAATAGTTTAAATGCCTTATACTTAAGCAAGCGTGTAATCATTACCTATCTTCGTACATAGGTTTGTGCTTTTAAAAATTAGTTGGAAAACAATTGAATCGGTTTTTGCTCAAAGGAACTAAGTCAATTTTGGGATGTTTTTTGTTTTACCTAAGAAATTCACTACTTAACCATAGACACATAGTGTAGTGGTGAAGAGAACTAAGTCTGGTATATCCTTATGTGATGAATCACGTGTCAATTGAATGCTTGTTTGGGAGAAAGGCCCTAAGTCAGTGATTGTTTTGTTAAAAAAGTTTCAGTTGCTATTTACTTCATTCTTGATTATGTCAATATATTTTTCAGCTTGCATTTATGTAAACACGGACAATGAACTGTTATGAGTGTTTTGTAATTTTAGTAGATGGCAATGTTTTGGGAAATAGGAAATAAGTCAAAAATTAAAAAAATATATATACTACAGTATTGTTTGCATTTCAATGCTTGATAACATTCTTGTATTGCCTTTCATTCTAGTTACAATAAATGGGAAAAAAATTTAAGCCGAAATATTATTTACATTAGGACGAAACTGTTTATTGATGACAGAAGTGTGCTCGGACAGAGCACCAGGGTCCCCATGGAATCTAACTCTCCGATCTGTCGTTCCTTAAAATAAGTAAGGCATTTTTGGTAAACTTTTAAACGCTTGAAAACATACGACACTTATCAATTTATTGTTCGAAATCAAATGAGTAGCAAGTAATGATTAATAAACATTTGTAGGCCAAATTAATTGTTTCAAATGCGCTATATTTATAAAAAAAATTCAGAAAGAATGGTAGCAACTTTTTCACAAAGTAAAATATAAGTAAGTGTAGCCTATATGAATGTTCTAAATATTCTAACGTATAAGACAAAACAAATAATTATGATAAACTATCTTAGAGGAAACAAGATGAAGCGACAGAATCACTTTGAAAGTTATTTGTCGTATTTATCGAAATTAAGTTTTTTTTCATAACTGTAAGCAAATCTTTGTGTGTATATTTCATGAAAAGAAAGCAGGACAAAAATTATATGAAAGCCTTTTTTTTTCTGTGTGACAAACATGTAAGCCAAGACACGAATGAGAACATAAAAGTTAACAATAGCGGACACTTAATTGCATGTTTTCTTGCAAAAACTACATTTTAAAGCATTACCGTCAATCAATAATAATCTCAGAAGTATTAAACTTAAAAAAGCGGTACAAATAACTCTTAAACTAATTTGTTTTAAAAATCGCCGACATCCTAAACAGTAAAAAATAATAGTTGCAAATATTATTGATTCTTAAATGCGTCGGGAGCCCGTTAAGTAAACAAGATATGTAGTATAAATTAGCAGACTTGAAAAAAAAAAAAAGTAACTGCAACAAAACCTGCGTACATTGCGTAGGGGAAGGTTACTCAAAATGGCCCACTTAATAAATTAATATAGATTGTAAGTGCATATAATTTTTGTTTTGTTTTGATGCAGTGAGTATAATATACATGTAATCTTTAATCCTTTTGTACAATATATTTTTAAAAATATTTTAGAATCGTCTGTTTGGCTGTTTTTGAGGGTATTAAAAAATTCCCATCTTAGGTAACCGGTTACCTAAGTTAGTACAAAGGGTAACCCAAGATGGGACAAGTGATTTAAAGCACAGCGCATTAATAAAATATTATGTTAGCAATATGTAATGCGTATTTAATTATTTTGTAGTAAGAAATAATATAATAAAGTCAAGTTATGCCTTCATGACACAAGTATTTTTTTTTTTTTTTTTTTTTTTTTTTTTTTTTTTTTTTTTTTTTTTTTTTTTTTTTCGAAACTAATGTTCTCATTTATAAACATGTACACATTTAGGACTGTGTTGCAACTGCATTCCTCTGTAGTGTAGGCTTATGTTATCCTGTAATTGGAAAAAAGAACCAAGGTTAAATGTTATTATTACATTTGACATTACTTATCTTTCTTAAGTAATGTTGTCCAATAGGCTGTGTGAAAACGACGAAGAACACCAGCAGAAAGATACTTTCAAATATAGCAAAATTGACAGTGAAATTAGAGTTAATAAATTCCAGATAATACTGATGAAAAGTAAAATAAAAACATTAAGAAAAACTATTCATCACATTTGAAACAATAGAAATACACTGTCCCATCTTGAGAAATATACAGGATCCCGTCTTGGGTAACTCGGCCATTTTGAGAAACGCTATGCCATTTCGTAACAGTTAGCAACTCGCTAATCTCATGATTAACGTATTATGTACTGAAAACTAATACGTACTTTCGAAACACCACAACATTCTGGTCTGACGAACTACTTAGCATGCATCACTGTTTCTGTACATCAAAAAATGTACATTATTACAATGTAAAAATGAAACTTGCCTCTATCTTGACACGAAGTGTAACAACTCCATTCAAAATACGCATGAATACTTCTGAGGGGAAGTTACGCTCGGTGTAACTTATACGCTGTTCCTATCTAGCGGCGCTTTCGAGAACTACGTCTGTCCTGTCTTAGGTGACCGGCCCATCTTGGGTAACCCCTACACATATAAAATTCCAAAATATAAGCCGGAACCTTAAACTACATTTAAATTAAATTTTTGGATTGATAAACCATTTTGTGGGTTTAGTCTTGTTTTATTCTATTTCGTTCTCATTTCGCTAATTTTAATTTTAAGTACCCATTTTTTTACTTAACGGCCCTCCGACGCTTTTTATTAATTAACAATAATTTTAAGCTATTATTTTTTACATTTTAAGATAACAATCCAAGTGTATTGGTTTTTATTATTAATTTAAGTTTTATTTGTAGCTTTTTAAACTCTTTTACTCCTACATTTTTGTAAATATCAGAAAAATAAATTAGATTTTTTATTTAATACACTTTAAAAAGTATTGAAGTATTTGTTGTTATACAAATCTTGTTAATATTGTAATACACAATTTATAGCGTTATTGTTAATACAATTAACAATATTTTAATACGTAATGTTTCTATAACTAAAATGTGCACAGCATCAGGTTAGGTTATCATTGCAGGACAATCGGATTTACAAACACGTATCATATTGCTCCTTTTCACACTAAGAGTCCTGTTGAATTTATAATCTTTTGTATTCAGCTACACCACAGAGAAATAAAATATGAAATAATATTAAATATTCCATGATATCTCTATAGAATTCTTACACCAATTTGGAACAGCGCTCATAACTTTAGAACAGCTGCACAGGTTTTCATCGAATGCAGCTAAGAATCATCCCGATGAAACGAGCTTACAATTACAAAAAGAAGCATTGGAATCGGTTCATCCGTTTGGGAACTACGAAGCCGTAAGCAGACAGAAATAACAGCCGTCAAAATTGTAATGCCTCTCCTTTTTAGTCGGGGGTTAGAAACGGAATTTTGTGGATATAATATACGAGGAAATGTTAATTTTAGTAACGAATTTTCAAGGGATTAGTTGTGATTGAATCCCATCATTGAGCAAATATAAGTCTGTCGAGAAAATAATTGAAATTTGTTAACACAAAGAGTTACGGCTTACTTAGTCGTAAGTGAAAATGAATATAAACGAATATTTCGCTTAAAACGTGTTCTGAGTGGTTTATAGGAAGGCACATATAATACAGTCATAACACAACAGTGTTGGTAAGCCAGGCTAAGTAAAGTGGATTGCAAAGAGCTCATTTTATGACGGGTTTTAATCCTCCGTCCCTCCGAACTTATCTCACATAATAAACATTAGAAACTAGGACAGTTGCATACGCTTATAAAAGCAAACAAACACTGCATGTACAACGAACAAGACAGATCAAGAACCACTAAATATGGCCACGGCCTGTTGTAAGTGAATGAAATTAAATTATTGAAATAATGCATTCAGATATGTAAGATAGTTTAGTCAACCGTATCATACAATGCAAATTAGGATGTAGACAATCAAAAATTAATATTTAGGCTTGCTTCTTTTATTAGGTCTGGGAATTCAGATTCAACTACATTACTTGCCACGGAAATTATTCGGCAGGAGTTCGCGGATGAAGAATTCTACATTTTTGTGCCTCCGATTGCAAACTGAATTGGAACAGCTAGAAGCATGTTTGAACAGTCACTTAGTAAACTGGAACAACATTTGCGGAAATAGGATGATTTTTTTTTAATAAAAAGGAATAATATTGGTGATTTCCATTGTTACTGAACAGCCACTTTCTTGGCTACAGACTCAGCGTGTAGCGTCGGCGATATGACGACGTGTTCTAAGCAATAAATAAGTCGTTCGTAATGGATGTATTAAAATGTCTATATTTTAGCACATTTAAGGGATATTTAAAATATGTTCAAACATTAAACTTCACTAAAAAAATTGTAGACCAAGAGATTTTAGACTGCCTCTTAATAATTTCCGAACGTTGATTCTCTCGCTCTCAGGTAAATACGTTTTAACGATCGTAAGTAAAACGAGTTAAGTTATGACGTCGACATAAAACAAATTTTAAATTACAGAAAATTAACAGGAAAAAGAAAATAGTACTGGTCGGCGGGTTTTCTCGGGGATCTCCCGTTTCCCCCACCCTCTCATTCCGGCGCTGCTTCATACTCACCTCATATCACTCCTTACCAGTACTGAAAACTTCGATGTCGAGCTCTGACCTCTCTCTCTCTGCACATTGACGCCATTTTGAAGTTAGCAATTAACAAGCCATTGCCTAGACAACAGCCTCGTTTGTTTGGATTACTTTATCGCTAGCACATGCTCGATCTGGACAGTAGGGGTAAGGTAATGTACAGTTGCAAGGAAAGCATAGTAACTTGAACCTCGCAACTTAAGATTTTAAGTTAAGAATCTTTACACGTAACATAGGTCTAAATTAATAATACTATAAATGGTATATTTTGCCTTTTATGTTTTAGTAGTTGTCAACGAAGCCTACTAGGAATATATCAAGCTCAGATCTGGGCTTTTTGGACATTCTGGCCCTTGTCGAACACCAAGGTCGCACACAGCTTAATCTGCTCCTTTGTAAACTCGTAAGTTATCAGTAAAATCCAAGGTCACCATTTTATTCTTAGTTTATCTTCAAAGTGGAACAGTGTGACAAAATAGTGGAACAAATTCGGTTATGTTTCCGTCGCCTGAGATGTAAGGAAGTGCTAAAATGTAAATGCAATTTCTGATATATCCGTCAGTTTGTATGATAACGCTACCAATTGAGAAAACTAGCGTAAATTAACATGTATTGAAATCTACACTAAGCAAAGAGGTGTATGGGTGAAATCCTGAACTTGTATTCAAGGTGACCCAAGTTCAAATCCTTGTCTGGCCATCCTTGCCGCTTACTTTTTGTATTCTGAGTGTCTGGATATATTGGTTTAATATTTAATACCGCCTTACTAATAGTTTTGATCTGTTACAAAATTTTGTAGACTGAAGAAATTTTCGCTCGGGGAAATACTTACTGCCTGTGCATGATACTACGAACAATGCCCTGTCTGCGTGAATTCATTCATTACTCGCGAGCCATTTCAGCTCTTAGGGTTTTGATGAAATCCTGAATGACACAACAATCATATTGGGTTTCCCTTCACAGCAGGCAGTCACTGCAAGTAGTTTCAAGACTTGTCATTCTCCAGCAAAACATCCTAGACAAATTTAATTATAATTTTTTTTGGTTAAAATGACACATCCGATGAAAAAATTAATTAATGAATTTCAAAATGCCTCAATCTAATTATACTTGTAATAACCTTACAGAAAGGTTTCTCTAGCATACTAAGTTCAGTTGCGAAATTTTAATTAGGAAATCATAATTCATTGAACAACTGTTGAAATCAAGCAATTAAAAACATTTTTAAAAAAGTTTTATCATAAATTTAGATGACATTGGTATAGTACACAAATAATATTTTTCAAGGTTTATTGTTAGGGTTTCACCTTCCATTTGAAACTTAAAATTTTAAAATCTAACTATTACTACTAGCGATATAAATTTAGAAACCGAGATGGTGTTTTGGTGTACTGCTTGTTGCGGAGTAACCGGGATTCCAGCTAGGACATAACCTTAAGGCATTTAAACAAGTTGGTGCAAAAATCTTTACACCAAAATCCGTGGTCTCAAGTCATAAGTAATAACGAAAAAAAAAAAATCGTAAATTAATTTCACGACAAGCTAAAGAATCCAAATGAACGTAAATTTTTTCTACGAACGCAATTGTAACACAATTTAGTAGATACTCTCTTGATATATAAGAGACCCAAAAATGTCGTGGGTACAACGTCCTGCCGGTTGGATTCCACAGTCCTATGAACATTCTGGACTCAGCTGCTTGTCAGTTGGCTTTCTCAAATAAGTGGCCAGTGATACATGTGTACTGCAGGAGTTATCTTGCAGGATTGCTACTGGTTCTAAGTCCTCTAGGACGAATTCAGTAAACCATAGTCTAGTTGTGGAGATAACTATAACGTACAGTAGTTTACACTCTAACATTTCTTCGAATGAATTCGCGAAATTTTCTGGTCTCTATTGATAGATTTGAGCAGATATCCCAGCTGCAAGTAAACTCGGAACAATTCCCGTCCTACTTGGCCTGAGACGAAACTGTCCGCTCACTGGGACAGCAGATCATGGATACTGCTGATTCTCAAGAATGCATAATACTGTGATATCTAGAATGCAGGTAATTAAACTCACTAAAGTGCCCTGTATCTACGTAAGTGTCACTTGCTGGAAAGGAAAACAAACATTAGAGGCACGAGTATCTCGCTTATTGGTTGTAGGTCAGGTTGAACGCCAATAACCAGTATATCACTGTAACTTCCGTGATTAAACGACAGCAGTTTTGATACACCTTTTGAGGTTGCAAGCCAGTAGTAAATAATAAAATAATTCGTGGGGCTATCCACTTGTACGGTTAGGAGCCAATGGATATTCGACTTTGGCCAGTGTGTGTATAGGACTGAGAAGTCTAGACTGCTACCAGATTAATACGCGAAATACTCGTGCCTCTAGCAATCATAGATAGGGACCGGACGTTTTCGCGGAAATATTTATTCACCACTATATTTCAATGTGTTACGTGCACATCTACAGTTATACTTCGTGGTATTTGTGCAGAGTAGTATTTCATTCGACTGCGCAGATCTGAACAAGGTATAACAGGGGACATCACAAGTCTGTGATTAGCAGGTAGAACCTCGAGACGCTGAGAGTTAAAAATATTCCATCACTAGAGCCACGATTATGTGGCTAAAATATTTTTGCATCAATTCGTTTCAATGCCTTACGTGCATACTTGCAGCTCTGCTTCATGGCTAGTGATTGGACTTTTTAACCCTCACTTGTGCTGGGTTTCTACCGGAAAATCTCAGACGTGTGGTGTCACAATAGCCTTATACTAATTGGAGCAGTCAAATGAGAGATGTGTATGAACAAATACACGCTTCCAATAACAATGAAGCAAAGCTGCAGACACGCACGGAAGGTATTGAAACAAATAGGTGCAAAATTAATTGCTCTACTTATACTCCTATCTAAATATTAAAAAGTAGTTAGCAGAAATGTACACCTTGGCGAAAAGGAAAACTATAACCAGTATTTCTAAAGTGCTCACATCAACTCTACGAAGTAACTAAAAAGTACATAGTGACGCTCGATTTCCACTCATATTATTATACACGAGGTCTGCAGAACACGAATGTCTGCATATTAAATTACACATAAATATCTATATACTATTATGGACGATGATTTATTGCGGGAAATCACAATTTCCTTAAATATAACGCATTCATGTCCGAATATCATCTTTATTTCCTCCTGAGTCAACGCTAAGTCTGGTGTGACACTACTGAGACCGTGTTCCAAATCGCTGGGAGTGTATACTACGACGCACGAGCACTCGATAGTGACGTCAGACTGTGTTGTTTCAAAGTTCAGCGAGTGTTTGTAAGTGAATGTATGTAGATAAATATTCGATAGGTAGGGACTGGAAAATTTTCACGAATTCAATGACCTGCAGGCTAGAATCCATTGTACTATGCATACTCAAGTCACGACTATTCGTCAACTAGCTGTTATTCAATGGAACAGCAGACAATGAACGAATATACGGGGCTTGAGTATGCATAGTACAATAGATTCATTGAATTCGCGAAATTTTCCAGTCCCTATCGATAGGTGCTATTCGCCATAAAGCAAGTCAAATAGAGATATGACACTTCCTATGCTTGGTCTAACACAACCATTTGTCACAAAAATATACTCACACATTGTTAGAGGTACGTCAATTTCGCAAATACATTCCAGGTCAGGTTGAATGCCAAAACTATATACTTCATAATCACGTGTGTGATTAGCTGGCGGCTGTCACGAAACGCATTTGACTACCGCAAGCCAATAGTATATAAGGAAATGAATCATAGATCTATCGCTGGTAATGTTGTAAGCCAATGAATAATCGACTGTATGCAGAACGTGTACAGGACTGCGCAATCTAGGCTACTGCCAGATGAATCCGCGAAATTGACGTACCTCTACACATTCTTAGAGGTAGATCAATTTCGCAGATTCATCTGGCAGCAGCCTAGACTTGTCAGTCCTATACACCCACTGGTCACAATCGATTATCTATTGGCTTAAAAGCGTACAAGCAGGTAGCAAGCGATAGCACTTCGCATTATTTCCTTATTTACAACTGGCTTGCAGTAGTCAAACGCGTTTCGTAACAGCCGCCAGCAAGTCACAGACATGACAATGAAGTATACGTAATTGGCGTTCAACCTGACCTGGAATGTATCTGCGAAATTTACGTACCTCTACACATTGTCAATTGAAAATATGGTCGGTGCAAGATAAATATTGTACCTGAAGTTGTCATTTACCTTGAGTATATACTAAAAAAAAAGTAAATTACGAACTAGATATTAAGGCCTGTGTAGAATTGTGTTTTGAAACGTCACTAGCCTAGCTTCCATTGGCAACCATACAGGCAATTCTTCGATTCGGCATCATTGTCATGACTAGAGACCCCTATTTTTGGTAAAAATATTTCTACACCTCGAATGTACATTTGCAGCTCTGTTTCATGGCCAGTGATTGGTTGTGCGTGTCTTAATGTTTTACTGCAAATCACCTTACACTGATTGATGCAGTCGAATGACTGACGTATTTACACAAAGACAGCCTGCTAATAACAATGAAGCCAAACTGCAGAGGTGCACGGGTCTCTAGCCACGACCATCATTATTCCAATCCCTCCATTGCGGGGAGGAAAGATATACATTCATATTTCCTGTTCTGTCAAAACTAAGTCAGCTCATATTTATGACTTTCCTGTTATAATACGTGAACTATATCAGTTACTATCACCAGACATGGAGGGTGCGAGTCTAAATAGAATGTGAAAATAAGTATGGGAGCGACAGTAATGGGAGAGCGAGTGTTGTTCGTTTGGAACACAGTCTGAATTACATTTTATGAGATCATTTTTCCTTTACACTAGACAGGTACTTCAGCGGCGTCATTTCAGGTTTTTCTAGGGGGGGGGGGCAAGATTTTATTTTCCGGCGACAGTGATCTTGTTGCATCTTTTTTATTAATTAAGATGTATAAATTAGACGCTTTAATAATAAAACTTAAGTTTTATGTGCTTAAGTTAGCATTATCTAAATTTAAAAATACAAAAAATATATTTATACATATAAAATTCTAAACCCAGGAGGCGGGCATTTGCCCCCCCCCCCCTGTGGCCTCAATGACGTCCCTGAGGTACTTGTGTCTCACATTTAAGAGTAGTTGGCTCTCTTAACACGCAAATAAACTTTCACCTCAATTTGTTTTACAGTGTCGTGACGTACGATGATTAGTGCACGCACGCACTTACCTTTAAAGCACTCGATATGAACAACACATTCGATCTTCCGTAAATATTTTCGTTCCTCGTATCAGATACCATGAAAAAAGCGAATATTCGTGTTGCTGTTGATTTATTGCCGAACCGCGTTGGGCAAGAGGTGCTTACATTTACAGTGGCTCCTCGTGCTTTTATTCTACACAGATAAACATCCTCGATACTTATACGAGAAATGTATCAGCACACAGCTAGCTGTCAACGACGGAACAAGTGAGTGATCGAAGAGATCGACTGATACTGCGACACACTTACGAAAAACATAAGATATAAACGATAACAAGGATTCATTGCGCAAACGTAAGCTTCACTCCACGTTGAATGAGATACCTCTCCCATTTATACTCCCTTTTCAAACACACACACTCACTCACACACACACACACACTCACAAATTTTTCAAACTCATCCGCCAAGTCTGTCTGGAAATTTAAATTAGCAGCACTATTGAAAAAATAAAAATAAAAAAAACTTACAATTAGAGACACGAAAATTTTGCGAATTCTTCTGAGAAGACGTTAGATTTCAAACTCCTTTACACATTAATTACTTTCCTTATTGGGCCACTGTTACTGAAAATCGTCCTTGAGGTCTGTGAACCAATAGTAAATCTGCATGAAAAGACTCATTGACTCCCCCGCTACGTTGTCACATGTACAGCTATTTCCGCTCATTGGAGCAACAGCCAAAGAACTTGTAGCTGAAGACATAGTGTACATAGGACTGTGCAGTCTAGCCGGCTGGTCGTCGAACCCGCGAAATTTCCCGGTCTGTACTAATAGAAAATACGGATATACAGATTGTCCTGAAACAAACGCGTGATAAGCACACCGCGCGAATCCTAGGCTAAATTGGAGACGAAAACTTTGGTTGATTATTTATGTAGGGGGGGGGGCGTGCCCTAGTGTCCCCCTCCCTTAGTTGCGTCTAGGGTAGAACGAACCTTAGTACAGGCGTAGGAAGGAAGACTCACCCGGGTGCTGCAGGTGTCCGTGGTTGTGTGTCCGTCGGCGGCGGGGCGGGGCAGTCGTTGGCTGGGCGCTGGCTGCTCGCTAGTCGCCTTCTGCAACACGAGACGAGGCAGGAAACTGCTTGTTAGAAAGTCCTGTGTGCGGGGGCGAAGAGCGAACACATGCCTCAACTCAAGTCAAGTCGCTGCCCTGGCGCTGCAGGTTAAGTATGACCTCTGACACATCTGGCGGTTGCTGTTGGCATTGTTCTTGGGGGTTGCTGTACGAAGCGTGGGCTGGTGCAATAGATTGTTGTACAATATAACACCGTGTAGATGTTTTACATTTTACTTACTAACGGTAAAATCTGCGTGCAGCCTTAAGTAGTTATTTTCTCTTATTGTTAGAGACAGTAATTTTTAGGGAAAATAATTTTGCAACTAGTAGCGAGGCATGGAGTGTTCTAGGGCAAGCGGTGATTGGCAATGCCTATACACAATTCTTAGTTGTCTGTACAACCATTTGACTGGTAGAGACATACATAGTGTAAGAGGCGAGGAACATATGCTCCAGTAACAGACCTACATGCTGAAAGTTTATAGTCGGATCTACTTCTTGCCTTGGAACATGACCACGACTCGCCACTGTTTGCCGCAACTTATATGTAGAGCCACGATTTTATTGCGAAAAGATTTTTGCAACATTTGGTTTCGATTGGTCACGTGCACACCTGCAGCTCTGCTACATCGTCTGTGGTTGGATGATTTTACTCTCACTGGCCTTGGCAAATTATAGACGTACAGACTTACAATAATCTTATTCTGATTGGTGCAGTCAAACGAGAAACGTGTCTGAACATAGACACGCTGCCAATAACTTTGAAACAGAACTACCGATGTGCACGTGAGACACTGAAACAAAGTGGGGCAAAAATCTTTTCGCGACAAAATCGTGGCCCTACTTATATGCACATATGCAAATCTGCTTCATGGTTTTTGGAAGAATATATTAGTGCTGAGGCGCCGCTCATTTGACTGGGCCAATCAGAACCAATGTTACCACGACACCACACGTCTGTAATTTGCGGGCAGAACCCCAAGACGCTGGGAGTTCAAAACATCCAATCACTGATCATGAATCAGATAAATAGATGTGCACATAAGGCACTGAAACACATAGCTGCAAAATTATTTTCACCAAAAATCATTGGCTATACTTATTGTACATATAAAATAAAACAGTTTATATGTTATAACTGATAAAATGGAATTATTGGTCCGGAAAGGAATAATTCGCGAGTTCAATGACCGACGTGTTAGAATCTACTGTACTACGCATATTCGAGCCCGTCCATTCGTTCATTGACTCATTGTCTGTTGTTCCAGTGAGTAGCAGCTAATGGACAAATAGTCGGGGCTTGAGTATAACTAGTACAATGGATTCTAACACGATTGACGTTGAACTCGCGAAATATTCATTTCCCTAATTATAGGTTAGGTGGGTGGAATAATTTTAATTTGATAGTACATTTCGAAACCTAATTGTGTTTACTTTCTGATTGCGGAAATTAGAAATAAAGCGATGCTTAATAATGTTAGTATTGAACATTCGCATTCTACTACCTGCAATTTGATTGACCGTTTTTTTAAGTTCAATATTTTGAACCTAACTACAACACTTACATCACAAACAACCCCCGTAAAAAGAGTTGAAATGTTGTAATTAACAACACCAACCACTGCAACACCACCAACAGGCAATTATGAAATAACGTGTAATTAAATTGTTGCCAACTCCAACCACTGACAATAACCATCAGTTGTGCCAGAGGCCTAACTTAGCTCATCTGAAGATAACCTTGATATTCAAAGGCGCTACTTACTACATAATCCTGTAAGGAGGAAGTAAAACTAGGAATATACACGTTATAGCAAATTATGAAGGGGCTACGGACCTTTCATACATATATATATATATTATGCCACCGCTGACTTTTTTATTCTTCTCGTTGCAGCCCATATTGCAGCAGAAAAGCTGTTTTTATATCCGAATAATAATTAAAACTGTAACAAATAAGTATTTTCATGCACAAAAAAAACACTCTCAAATAAATACTCTTAAATTTATTTTCCGCAGTTCAATTCCTGTAACAATACTCTCATTTTAATGCAGAAAATTGTTTTCGCCCGTAAGCGATGCATTGAAAGCCCAAAAGATCATTATTTAACATATAAATTCCTATTCTAATTCAAGTTAAGAATGCAAGGTAGGCAGCACCCTTGAAGGCGGTTATACTAAGTAACCTGCTGGAGTTAAACAGGTTTGCTCAGTCACCTGTCCGAGTTTGCAGGATGAACAGGCAATGCCTACGATATTGCAAGTGATTTTGTCTCTCCTGTCCTACATTAGGTGATTTAAAACATCACTCGGGTTACATTTTCAACGGCCGAAGCTTATGCTTTACCTTGCCCAGGCTAACCTCGTGACAAAATATAACCGCGTTTGGTGCAAAATTGTGGATATTCGCCACTGCTGTGTTATATTCGCCTATAGCTTGTTCACGATAAAGTGAGAACTTGTGAAGCCCTAGTTTCTTTTACATACTTTCAGATAATTAATAACTTACTGCTACTATGAAACCTAAACAAAGCAATCTAAGGAACAATAAAAGTTTATAAATAGAGTCCACGATTTTTTGCGAAAATAATTCTGCAACAGTTTGTTTCAATGCCTTATGAGCACATATGAAGCTGTGCTTCGTGGTTACTGGCCGAATGTACTGTCGCACAGACGAGGCTAATTTGACTGTGCCAACAGGAACAAGGTTACTGCGACACCACACGTCTGTGATTTGTGGGTAGAACCCTAGACGCTGAGAGTTAAAAACAGCCAATCAGTGATCATGAAGCAAAGCTGCATATGTGCACATAATGCGTTGAAACAAATTGTTGCAGAATTATTTCCGCGAAAAATCGTGGACTCTATTTATATATTGTACTGCGCTCAAAAATAAACGTCTAGGTCACAATTAATAATATTTTTAAATCTTTATTTTAGACAAGATGGTCCAAAAGTGCACTCTTTATCACAAAAAAAACCTATATAAAACCAAGCATGAAGCCACAAAAATACATAATAAAAGAAAAACCAGCAGACTTTTTCCGTAGTCAACACTAACATAAATAAAAATTGTAAAATCCTAAAATGTCCTAATAGTTTGGTTATTCGTTTTGGATATTTATTTTTATTTGACATAAACCCACGCGTGTTTTAAGTTTAAGTACAGTGGAAATGTTTGCCATGGGTCCACAGTAGCAGCAATTGTCAACTCGTCTAGGAACAACACAGGAGCTACTTCACTTGTATTTATAGGCATGGGCTTTTGGAGGAGAATGAGTTATGCAACAACTTGTTTCAATGTCTTATCTGCAGCTCTGGCACCATGTCATTGGGTAACCGATCCTCTCAATTGACTGCACCAATCAGAATAAGCTTACTGCGACACCACACTTCTATGATATGCACGTAGACCTTCAAGACGTATAAAGGGATTAGGGACCCGATAGATTTGTATTTTCTTTTGGGTACAAGTTAGAATTCAAACAACTGGATGTTCGTGCTACTTTCGTATCTAATCCTAGATATGTTTCACACCACCTAGAGGCCACCGAGACAATAATGACGACTCAAAATAAATGCAGGCCCACTCAGGTGGTATCACTGTATCAGAGAGCAGCCAATGATTAGCTGTTGTCTTCTTTAGTAAATATATATTATTGGAGGCTACTTTACAGGCCAGTGAACCCTCGAATTTTTCATGTATCTATAGATAAAACATCCAATCCATTAAGCAGAACTGCAGAGCCATGAAATGCAATGAAACAAGTTGAACTCTTAAACATTAAAAAAAGCAATTTCCCATAAAAAAAAAGGCCCAATTGTTTACGTGTAAGCGCTTGCCAAAGTCTTAATTTTACTGTTTTCTGTTAGTACGGATAGTAAAAACTATCGTATTAAATAAAATAATATTGAAAGCATATACTCATTTACTTCAAGATGTATTTATGATTACAAAAAATTAAAAACCTAACTCAACAAGAATTGTTCTTTGCAGGAGTGTGAGGCCGATTGGCAAAAAGGAAGATAAGGATGCTTTTAAAGAACACTGGGATAATTCTCCTTTATATTTAAGGATAACACGAGCGTGTTGCAACGAACTTAGTATTGTGTCGTACAGTTGCGTGTTATGGACTGCAGCAGAGCAAAGCCGGCTGCTTGTTCACTTCACTGCTCTTCATATACCGCAGCTGGCTCGTAGCCAGGCACAGATCTGAGAGGGCTATCTAGATAATTATAGGAGCCCGGAGGGGGGGGGGTATGTCGCGATTTACCGGACAGCAAGTGAGAGCGTGCGCGAGTGTCTGACTGTGTAGTTTATAGTATTACAATGAACTTGGACAATATCTTAAATGTGAGGTAGATACCAATATAGGCTATATCTCGGGGACAAAATACTTCTTGAACTACCGTTGTTTATACAATGTTTAGAATTTTGTTACGAGGTATTCCTTTTGTATTATACTGAAAGACATGCAGTCATTAAGTACAACTCCAAGGAATAGTACTTGAATACTTTGTGATAAATTAAAAATACAGTTTAAACTTACTTATTTACAAGTTACACCTCACATAAACGCACTCATTCTGTGTGTACAGAAACATACATATATACTTACCTATACACACATGTATAGGCCATTCACAATAAAGTGAGCACTGCACTAAGTTTTCTTTCAGCTGTTTTGCAGCCATCTTTGCTATTTTCAATATGAAAACTTCAATGTAACTAAAAACCAATGTAAACGTTTCAACGGTCTACAAATTATACAGAGATATTCTTAAATATATGGACACATCATCAAGGATAAAAGAGATACTTCATATTTTTAACCAAATTTCCGTAAAAATCACCAAGACTTCGTATAATAAGAATGTGTCTTCTTCGTATATTTCAGAAGAATATAACACAATTGCAACTCCAATTATTCAACAAAATAAAACAGTTGGCCGAAAACAGCAACGTTCTGTATATTTCTGCCTTGAGTTAGTAAGTATTAAATTTTTCGCCCGGAAAAGCACAATGTTCCCAAAACGAATGAGACTGTATTATTTTAAAAAGAAGAACGTTAAATACAATTCTTCTTGCAACCGACGCAAGTGTAGCAAATCACAGACATCTTAGTAATGGTAAAGAGTTTGACTAATCGTGAAAACCAGTTACAAAGCTGACTTCAGAATGTCATTCAACAGATACTTAAAAGTGCTGATTTTTTATATTTCCGATAACTGAAAATCAGGTTTTCATGAAATCAAATGTCTGTCCGGCACAAGAAATTTCCACGAGTATTCGAAGTGTGTACAGAGCAAAGTAAAATACTTAACTGCTACGAATATACAGCTAATTAAAACAACGATTTGGGGCAAGAGTGTACGAATGTTACATACCCAATTAATTAAAAAAAATTTCAAAACTTAACAATTTCAAATGAACAGGAAACATAGTAAAAAGTTAAAATCTCAGTGCCTACAACATAAAATGTAATTATACGCGAAAAAAATTAATTGGTTTCATTGGTAGGCCTAATAAAGATATTCATTATACTTAAAGTCAACTTAACAAAATACATAAATTACATTGTAAAATGAATACTTTATCTGTAAATAAAAGAAGGACGAAAAGGTTATCAGCACTAAGATTACTAATACTTAAGGCAGATAAAATCGGCATTGTTCCGAAATATTCATCATATTATAGTGGCAGTCACTGATAGATGTAGCCTAGACGTCTTTTAAAGAGTATCAGGCGTGGGACAACCTATCGACTTTACAAAAGTTTGCCAAGTCAAGAATTATTTAAATCACGCGTGGGACAACCTATAGACTTTACAAAAGTTAGCCTAGTCAAGAATTATTTAAATCACGAGACATGATTTAATAATATACTTTTCGAAGTATGTGTTAAGGGGTATTGATCCCTACCACCTTGGATTTATCTGTTTCTTCTCAATAACTTCTGTTCCAGCCGAGGTATCAAAATTTTTGTCATGACAAGGCATAGATACAGGAAACAGCTGAAAAGGAAAAATTGCTTTATTTACGGGAGCGACTACAGAGGTCGCAACATTAACAGAAACAATGCCATATGGATTCCAAAAAGTGAATGAAACAATAAACTATGCCTTGTCAGCGTGAAAAAAGTAAAACAATGTGTATATTCCCTGATTTACAAAAAAAACCGTAAAACCGATCTGACAGGGATCAATCCCCTTTAAGCTTACTTACCTTACGATTTCATAGCTTTTATAAATTTATTTTTATTTATTACGGTTGTTCAAATAACAGTATGTATATACTTCGTTGAATTTTTTTCTTCACTGGAAAAATGAAAACGTATCCTGTCGATAAAATGTACTTTGAAATGGTTGTATTATATTTAGTGTTAACAAATAAAAAAAAATGTAAGTTGAGAGAGGAGTGATACCCGTCTGCAAATTATACTTCCATCATCATGTGAACGACTTAATTAACAGTCCTGTACGAATATTAGGTTTAATCAAATTAATGACACATCCTACAACCACGTCTGACTCCTGCTTGTTATGTTTGTATTATTCTTCAGTACGATGAAAATTAGGATACTGTTCAATATTCTGGAAGTCTATTACAGCAACTGACTAGGAGATTGGCAAAGTTACACAGCAATGTATTTAAAACTATTTTCAACAGGTTCTCAATTAATAATTCTAACTTTAACTAAGGCAGTGAGCTCTAAAAGTTCAAAAGACGTTCTATATATGATGCTTTGTTTCTGATCAACTTATTTTTTTCATCTTACTCATATTCTGCGCCATTAGTAAATATATCGGTTTTCGAATTCCAAATTACAACCATAGAAGTAGTGGTACTTCTAGTACAGTTAATAAAGAAATCGTCCTAGTTAAATTATGTGTTCTAATGTACAATAAACAATTATGTTATTTTGATCCCTTCATTGGAAAGAAAATCACATTCCGAAATTTATCAAGACACTATAAAAGTTGAATATGTTTTTATTTACAAACAGTTACACTCGGCCTAGACTGGTTATTGGTAATTGTCGTGGTACATTCTCCCCCTTTTTTATTAATGTCTCTCCACTTCTTGTGTTTGTTCGTGTTTGTACTGTCAATTTATGTGTTTGTGTTACTGTTTTTTGTCTGTAGTAATCAACCAACCAACCAACCATCATAAATCCATATGTATTAATAACTATGACTTGCGACCACTCGGCTCCTCGTCATTATATCAGGATCACTAGGGCCACGATTTTGTCGCGAAACGATTTTTGCCCCACTTTGTTTCAGTGTCTCTCGTGCACATCAGCAGTTCTGTTTCAAGGTTATTGGCAGCGTGTCTTTGTTCAGACACGTTTCTCATTTGACTGCACCAATCAGAGTATGATTATTGTGACTCCGTATGTCTGTGATTTAACAAGGCAAGCGAGAGTAAAATCATCCAATCACAGACGATGTAACAGAGCTGTAGATGTGCACATGACACATTGAAACTAATTGTTGCAAAAATCTTTTCGCCATAAAATCGTGGTTCTAAGGATCACATTGAAATAATTTTAATTAATGTACCATTACTGTACCAAGTTTTAAACATAAAAATTGGAAATTGTACATATTGTGTCTTTGTGAAAACGAGAGAAAGAGGAGCAGGTACAGAGAGTGTCTGGGGACTCGCCCCTACCCACGCTCAAACCACCCCCTAGCTGCTGAACAGGAGGGGAGGGCATCCAGCTAATAGTTTTGTGATTTGTCATTGTATTATAGTTATTTAGTATTTAAGAAATCTTAAATGTTAACAAGCAAGGAACCGTTTGATGCAAATGGCTGTAGATAGCAAAGAGAAATTAAGGAATTATTTAATAAATACGGTTCTAGCCGGAATTGTTGGCCTCGAGAGGCGGAGCCATCGGTTGAAAGCTGGCTTCTGATTGGCCCAAAAGCGAACTGGAGCTTGAGGGCCAAGTGACGGTTTTTTTTGGCGCGAATGAGAAGCCAAGCAAAGCCGTGATAATGGTTTAGGGACTTTAGTCGACGAGCCGCAAAAGACGTCGTTGGGCCACGAAAGATGGCGCATTGGGGTGTCGCCGCCGGGCGTCGGAGTTAGGCGCTGAGACACCTTAGAAGGACATTAGTCGACGAGCTGCGAAATACGTCGTTGTGCCACGATAGATGGCGCACTGGGGTGTCGCCGCCGGGCGTCGGCGTTAGGCGCTGAGACGCCTTAGTGGGACATTCGTCGACGAGCCGCAAAATACGTCGTTGGGCCACGAAAGATGGCGCATTGGGGAGCCGCCGCCGGGCGTCGGAGTTAGGCGCGAGACACCTTAGAAGGACATTCGTCGACGAGCTGCGAAATACGTCGTTGTGCAACGATAGATGGCGCACTGGGGTGTCGCCGCCGGGCGTCGGAGTTAGGCGCTGAGACGCCTTAGTGGGACATTCGTCGACGAGCCGCAAAATACGTCGTTGGGCCACGAAAGATAGCGCATTGGGGTGCCGCCGCCGGGCGTCGGAGTTAGGCGCTGAGACACCTCAGAAGGACATTCGTCGACGAGCTGCGAAATACGTCGTTGTGCCACGATAGATGGCGCACTGGGGTGTCGCCGCCGGGCGTCGGCGTTAGGCGCTGAGACGCCTTAGTGGGACATTCGTCGACGAGCCGCAAAATACGTCGTTGGGCCACGAAAGATGGCGCATTGGGGTGCCGCCGCCGGGCGTCGGAGTTAGGCGCTGAGACGCCTTAGAGGGACATTCGTCGACGAGCTTCGAAATACGTCGGCGAGTGACGGAGGACGGCGTACCGGGGTGCTGCCGACGGACGTCGAACGGGGCGTTTGGACGCCGTAGTGGAGATAGACGCCGTCGAGCCGCGAGTGAGATTAAGATTTCGTCGAGCAACGGAGTATTGTGGGCCGAGGTGCCATCAATCATCGTCGTTGTTTTATGCGTCGGAACGCCATTGATTAAGATATCGTCGAGTCAGGAAGTACGCCAGGCCGAGAAATCTACGATTTGTAATATTGTAGAGACATTGTAAGACGATGTAGTTGATATTTTAAGTAGTCGTCAGTGTCTCCGTGCACGCGACTGTTATCCTTAAGAGCCGTACCGACAATTCTGCGATAATAACGGTCCGCACCGAGAGGACAGCAACGACGTGCTACCCGGGAAAAAGACTTGCAAATCTATAATTACAGTATCCTAGTGCCCAGAACTTTAACCCATTAATCAATAGTCAATTAAACATCCGCAGAAATTAAATAAGTTAAAAATAAAGACGACATGAGACCGTCGTACATGTTTGTATGTAATTTGTAGCGACAGGAATTTTTGGCGAAAATATTTTTGCCCCACTTTGTTTCAGTGCCGTATGTGCGTACCTGCAGCTCAACATCATGGCTGTTCGCAGAGTGTTTTTGTGCAGAGCCGTTATTCATTTGACTGTGCCAATCAGTACACGGAAAACGGCGACACATCACGTCTGTGATTTGCGGGTTTAACCTCCACACGCCGGGTGTTACGGCATCCAATCACTGACCACAAAACAGAGATACAGGTGCGCACGTAAGGCACTGAAACAAAGTGCTGCAAATATCTTTTCGCGATAACTACCGGGCCCTAGCTATACTTGTTCGCCCCAGGTATCCGAAGTAGTTGGGAGGATAACCGCTGTGAGTTTGTTAATATACGGTTTTATCTGGCTTCGGTGCAATGTTTCCCTGATAACTTACCATTTACGATTTATAAGCCCCAGCTCCCATTATGAAGAAGTATGCATCTTGTGAATTAGACTCTAGGGTTCGAGAAGAAACGGGCGGCTCTGAGAGCGTTGTTTGTTGAAATCGTCGCCTAGATAGGGTTGCAGGCGGCAGGACGGGGTGGGAGGGAGGGGTGGCCGGCTCGGACGAATAGTGTGACGGCGCGCAAGCAGATAACTGTACGCTGTTGCCACATCAGCACGCGCAGAGAACGAAGCAAGGACACTTGCAGCTGCAGTCTTTACGGACGGACCTTACCCCACTTGCGGAGCAGCGCTTGAACTCAGCTGCAGAGCTGACGAAACCAATCGCTCACTCGCTTGTTCCACAAAGTATTTGCGAAAAATTCATGAAATATCTACCACTTGGCCTACAGATTGTGGAGATTCTTACAAAATTGTTAAACGCTTTACACATTCATTGATTTACCTGTTAAAAATTGTGACCTAAAGGCCTTTCTTATTATTTCACTCGAAAACCTGCCGAAAATGATCCGCTAAGAATATGCTGATACCTCGAGTTTCGACAACATTGTATACTTACCTCTTGAACCTGAATAAATATGAAAATTTAATATTCTACAAACGAAACTTTTCTGAGTGTAATATTCATGGACCTTAGATATGTTGCATACTATTTTAATACTGTTTCATGAACAGGTTACCAAGCCACAAATGAGCTTAGTACTTTA